>JANIJH010000225.1:895095-923915 GCA_024520975.1 Erythroxylum areolatum | reverse complement strand
CGATGACACACAGGTCGGTCAGCTGGGATGGATTTTGAGGATGACTAGTATAGACTTTTGTATCAGTTTCCTTTTTGAGTTTTGTTTAGGGGACTGATAGACTTGTCTATTCTGCTGTAGGATGATTGTAACAGGATTAATATTATGGTTTTAAAATTTAGTGATTTCTGATATTGTGGTTTTATTTATTGCGATGCCATGTGGATTTTAGTCGGTTTGTTCGATAGTGCACCTTATCGTGGGTTACGTGTCGGAGCGACATTCGAGCGTCCCGATATGTACCCTACGGTGAGGGGGCGCTACAGATACGATAAATTATATTTTTATCAATCTCTCAATTGTTTTAGATGATAAATCCTAAATACTTAAAACATTTTTTTTGGTATAACTTCTAAACCAATTTTTACTTTCATATCAGAAGCCACTTTATAACTCGAAAAATTACATTTTATAACCAAATTAGCCTAAATTATATTTCAGTATGATGAAGCATAAACTTTCCACAAATCAAACAACACTATTATGCGTAAATTAAGACAAACTTTGAATATACCAAGTTGAATTTGAGTTTGAACTAAAATTTTAATTTCAAACTCATTCTTATTCAAGTTTAACTTACTGTATTGATTTTATATTAATTCAAATTAAATAATTTAGCTTTTGAAAGCTCAAATATGAATAAAAATATAAAATAAGCTCGAATTCAATTAAATTTGACTTAATCTATCAATTTTAAGTTTAATTAGGTAGATTTGAACCGATTTTTATATTCATAATTACTATTATTTGAGGTAAAACGTTAAAAAATAAGTAAGAAGAAAGAAAAAAGGGGAAATACACTTCAAGGATTTGAATTAAATTAGTTATAGCAAAGCATGACAAAATGCTAGAGTAAGCATGAAATGAATGTGACACAAAGAATATAAAAGAAAAGAAAGCAAACAATAGCTAAAAGCTAAAAGAACCCATGCAAATCTTCATACTAAAGGTAGGTAGGAGCTCCAAACACGCTAGTCATGCACATTACTATATTTCACCTTTTTGGTCTCCCTCCGATAGATTCCTTGATGATGACCATTATACCTCAATATTTTAATAAAGTTTAATTATTTATTATTAATATAATATCAAAAATCCACTAAATCAAATACAATTTTGTTATATTTTTCTAATTTAATATTGTAGTTTATCAAAAGTGTGATAACACATTCAAATGAATGTTTATTTAAAACAATCAATTTTTTTATTTTTAATTTTGTTACATCCCATCAAAATTAGGATTAAAGAAAATTAATTTAATATTTAATTTAGTTTAATTGCATTTTATTATGTGTAATATGTGTCAAAATAAGCACAATTATTATTTTATTTTTAATTATATTTGTTCTTTTATAGATAGATTAATCCTATTATATACAAAATATATCAATCATTGTCTGATTAAGATTAAAGAGTACTAACAATTATTCATTACCCTTGATGTAGTGAAATAAAAATCTTCACAATTTAAGGAAAAAAACCTGTTTATGTAGTACACTTGATTTGATAAGCTTGTGCAATTGCACTCAACACCTCAATTCAAGAAAAATTGGACCAAACATAAATTGTACCCTTTCCTTCTCTTAGACCACACACATATTGATTGACAAGAACAAATTTTGTCCTCAAGTTGAATAGTCATGAATCATGATGACTCGTAGAAATTAACAACTGAGTGATTGAGAAATTTTATTTTACATAATTTACATGTTGCTTTGTCCTTCCTCTTCTTATTCTACTTTCTTTTCTCTTTTCTTGGTAACCAAACAACACAAATTACAGAATATAGTCATATACCCTAATAGCGGAGGAAGAAGAACTCATATTCATGTATAAACATAGATATACATGCACACTAGTTTGTCAACTTTACGCCATCTAGATCATCATCATCCAATATTGAAAGGAACACCTCATCTAGAAAAGAAAGCTCAGTTCTACAATCATCATCATCATCCCCATTGCCGAAACTTTGACGAGGACTTGCTTTCCTCTGGTAAACCCTACATAGGACCCATTTAGAGCGTTCCTGTGCCAAGCAATCAATGACTAGAATCAGAAAAATTAAACAAATAAAACAAACATGATACAAGTGAATTTGTTTACAGAGAAACTTGCTGGTAATTAATGAACTTTTCTTACGAGTTTCTTGCTTCTTTTGTGACCTGATGACGATGACGATGACGATGACGATGAAGATAAAGTACCATCCAGACGAAATTCCTGCATCATCCAACTTGTTTCTACACCTTGGTCAGGTTCTCCAATGCAGTACACGAAATATTTCTTTAGACCAACCTTACCAGCTGCTCCACTCATCACAGGTTTTTCAATTTCCAGTTCCTTCCAATATCCACTCCCTGTTTCTTTGTGTTCCATCATCCGGCAGAAGAAATACCACTGGTTTTCACTTGAAAGCGCCTTCCCTGCAAAAAGCAACGAAAATCCATGTTAGGATTCTGCATACACACGCAAACACCATCCTCGTCAGTCTCTATTAAACCAGAAATCGAAAACCATAGATATGAAAACAACCATCAAGCTCCCAAGGAAGACAGTGATCGAGAACGGGAATGATGTCAGGTTGGCAAGGTAAGAGGGAGGCTTTTGGGTAGAGAAACTGAAGAACAAGTTCTTCGTCTGTTGGACTAAATATAAATCCAGGAGGAAGGTTGTTCACACCACCCATGCTTTCTCTTCTTCTCCTCCTTATCTCTGGATATGTAGCAACCTAGTACATGTGCCTGCCTCCAAGTTTCGATGATGTTGTTTTTGCGTTCTTCAGATAAGAATGGTAATCAGCAGGTGATATATAGCTATTAGTTTGGCTACGCTTCCAACTATATAAGATTGGTTGGTAGATAGTGACTCGTGGAACGCACTTTAGTGATAAAAAGGCGGCTGTAAGTGGATTAAGCAAATGACTAATTATTAGTCTAATCTTTTTTCTTAATGTCTATCAAAACACATATAATTAAGCATATGTTTCTCATCAGTCTTACTTAGATTAGTTTGCAAGTAAACTTTGAGGATTAGTTAGGCAATTTCAGGTCAGAAACCATGTATAAGAAAGCTGCATAATGAGTAATTTATTAAAAAAATGATTATAAGGTATTATAAATATATATTATACATTTTTCACAACATATATAGTTCACATTGCCAATCATACCAAGTGGAATTTTTTTATGGTATAAATGAAAATGGCATAAGTTGTGAAGTTATTCATTAAAAAACTTGAAAAAAATTAATTATATGGAATATTTGAATTGAGTAAATTATATTAAATATATTGAACTATAAGTAAAATATTAAATATATCTCAATTTTTAGTTTATAACATTAAATTTCAAAACTTATAAAAATGTATAATTGTGTACCTTAGTTAGTTTAAAAACCCAATTGTATTGAATCGTTACCTCCCTAAAAATTTAATACTTAATTTCGACCTAAGTTTGTATGAATATTGAGAATAATCTAATTTAATATCTATAATAGAGACAAAATTAATTAGTTTTTATGCAATTGTCAAAGCTAAAATTTAAAGAATCATACAAAATAAAAAATAAGTTCAAAAATTGTTATTCTGAAAATTCTGTTCAGTGTTATAGTAAAACAAGTGATGATATGTAATATTAAAAATTGAAATTAAAATATATTGTACAAATTATTAAAAGATCATATAATATTCAAAATAATTATTCCTTTCTATTTCTAATTATTTCCTTCTCTTTTGGAAGCATTTCGTACATGTATAGAGCACTCATTATGTTTTGTTTGACCTGTTCTCATGAGCAAGGTGGAGTGTCAAAGGTAAGTAAACTTACCAGCTGTGAACATTCCCATAATCTCATGATTGGCTTATCGGGTTTGCTCATTGTTTTAAGCAAAGTTGCACTCACACCTCAGCCTTATCTATTGCCTCATAACCAAGTAATTGATGACCTTTGGGACAAAACTTCTGTTCATACTATAACCACAAGAAAGAATATATGTTTTTAAATGATTGGCTTATTGGCTTGCCATCGATGACATTGCCCTGAAGATGTTGAGCTAATCTAATAACAGATGTTACACTTTGAATGATCATCTCTGTTTTCTTTAATTATGTGACTAATTACATGTTAAATAACCTAAATCGAATGTTTAATTGTTGTTTATTAACAAAAAATGATATGAATTTAGTAAAAAATTTTAAATTTTACCTTATTAAATTTTATATGTAACAAGTATATAAAGTTTTGCAAGTGGCTCATCTTTAAGTTTTTTATCTAAACTAATTACAAGTTAAATAACCTAAATTGAATTTTTAAGACTATGCTGAATCTTTAATTGTAAGTTCTTTGATTCAATATTGTACTAAAAATTTTGCCTGTGAGGGCAAGTCTTGAAATAATCAGTAAAATTTTTCCTTTGTAATTGAGATATTATAATTTTGAGTCATTTACAGTCTTTTTGTAAAATATAAAAAAGGGTGCGTTTAGTTGATGATTCTATCGCAATCTTTGTAAAGTAGGAAGTTTTATATATTAGAATTTACCTTTCTATTTTCATTAATTATGCATACTAATTAGACCATAAATAACCTAAATTCAATGTTTAAGACTAACATAAGAGGAAAATATGAATTTAGTAAAAGATTTTGGCTTATTTTATCTCATTAAATTCTACATTTGACAAATATATAACGTTTGCAAGTTCTTTCGATTCAACATAGTATGCATCTTAAGTTGTTGAATGATCATCTCTATTTTTTATAATTATATGGACTAATTATACATTAAATAATAGATTAAGAACATAAACTATTTAACACTTTCTATATTTAACAAGAACACATACTTTGCAAGTTCTTGGATTTGGCTTTTCTTTATCTTTTATCATAATTGTTACTTTTTCTTACTTCACTCGATGGAAAAGCTCGACTTTCACTAACTAATGTGTAATGATTATTTTATGTAACAAAAGGAATGAAGAAGGAGACAAATTTTAATAAAGCAAAAATCCTTTTCGCATTATTACCCCCTATATGCCTTCACTTCATGACTTCAGATTTCAATCAAAAATCATCATAGCAATCCAACGTACTACTATTACAGGTGGATCTCCAATTTGATTCCTGCTGTGCCTGTGTTGGTGCCTTGGTGGTGTTGGTGGGCCACATGGAATAAATGTTAGAAATTAATTATGTAAAATAAAAATTTTAAGGTTTAAATCATAAAATTAGCATATAATTTAAAGATTTAATCAGTATTAGGCTATCATAAAACTGATATATAGTAAAGATTGGACATAATTAAATAATTTGATATGTGATCGAGGAAATTAACTAGTTTTACATATCGAAGAATTTATAATTTAATTGAAAAAAGATCACAAAATAAAAAATAATTAATTTATTATTGTTGAGGTTTCAAGCAACAACACTCACAAAATTTTTATGTTCGTTCAAGAAATATCAAACTTTTAGAAATAATAAAGATAACGGAAAGATAACAAATATAGAAGTTTAATGTGAAAAATTCTCAGGTGTAAATATAAAAATATCAGAAAATTTGTTAAAATTTAAATATTACGATACAATCAATAAAATTTTCGAACTCTTTTATTTAAAAATACCTCACGAGATAACTATAGTAGATCTCTCTAATTCTCTCTTTAACCGGCTCTCTTACTTGAGTTCCCTCTTAAAACTTATAGAATTGAGTGTAATTTGACACATATATAATAACAATAATAAATCTATTTAGACTCTAAAACTCTTATATTATTATGCATTTATGGCTTTTATATATATAGACACATTACTCTCAATTAATTCTAGATAAGCAACATTAATTAGATTCTAAAACTTTTCTATCATGGCGTGTTTATGTCTTATGCAATTTCTGCATCTCAAGCTTATCTTTAAACTCTAAAGGTAAGGCGTAGTATAATACACACGGATGAGCACATCGTCGTGTGTGGTGACTGTGTTTCATCTTTAAACTGTAAAACTTGACATGGTTATACTCACGGTTGTGTCCATAATTGATGTTGTTGATAGGTCAATTGTGATAAATCAACTAAAATTTTTGACTAGAATTTAATTTGATAAAATAAAATTTTTAAAATTTAGTCGATATTAAATCATCATAAAATTGACATAATTTAAGTAAGATTTATCAATATTAAATCATCATAAAATTGACATAATTTAAGATAAAAATGAAGAAATACACAACTTCTAGTTAAACAACAACAATATATACACAACTTCTAGTCAAACTACAACAAAATTGAAGTTGAACAATGTTGTTATGTAAACTCAAAAACTCTCTAACTCCAAAGATAAGCTTTTGTATACCACACACGGTCACCGGCATAGCTCTCTGTGGTGACCGTACCCAAGCTTTAAGTTCCAAGACTCGACAACACTGTTGCGATTACAGTGAGTTATACAATTGATTGATATGGTTATGTCCACTATTGACACTAGCGTGCCTGACTTCACACGAGCTTGTTTGAACTCGAAGCGTCGCCTTTCAAATTATGCAGTACTACAAAAACTAGGATGGTTATGGACAAATCTGTGTCCCCTACTGATACAGGTATATACCTCTAAAATTAACTTCTTCTTTTTTCATTATTTACGAGATGTTATGTGAGAGTTCTAAATATAAAAAGACATTTTTAAGTCATCCACTCTTAGATTAATCTCCGTTCAAGCCGGATAAGTTTCTTACGAGAATCAAAGCTTTAGTTTCAAGTTTTAAATAGTTACATATTATGAAGACGGTTTGAACCCGTGACCTCACTTAAACCAGAAAAGTCCCTAACCTTGACCTGAGTTCTCTAAAACTAGCTTTTAATCGTCAGTTGGTGCCTTATATCTGTTTAAACTTCGTTTCTTTCAGTTAACAACACAACTAAAATCTTGAACATTTAGATTTAGTGGTATTAAACAAATAAATATTCATAGAAAGTTTACAAAATCAATCCATTACTTAGCCAGCTTTATCTCTAAACCGTGAGTTTTTTAGTGACATCAGAGATTAGATAAGACTGCAAAAACACGGGTTAGTGGAGTTGTTAGCTCGAAACTCGAGAGAGACGTGAACGGCATATTCATGGGATAGGACATTCCTTTAACTTTTGTGTTTTGGTTTTGTTTTTTGGATCGTGTCAGGTTCATGTTGATAGAGAAACGGAGCCTTGTACGTGCATGTTTCATTGTTTCTCCACGTTCTATTGGTTACATTAAATTTCATTATTTAAAGTAGTTAATGTTGTTGATGATGTGCTTTTGGTTTTGTCCTTGTTGGTCCATGTTTTGTCTCAATATGTTTGAAAACATACGTTCAAAGTGATCTTGATTCATACTAAGATTCTGGGTTTGTATACAGAAGAATATTAATTTTTAATGTTGAATTTATTATTTAATGTCTATAAAAAATTATTTAAAATAAGAAAGAAATGTTTAAATATTATTTAAAAAATAGATGTGACTTCAAAATATCAAAAATTGGATGCATTTGAGGCTGATTAGAATGTTAGTGACTTTTGTTGATCTTTGTGAACTAAAGAACATAAGAGTTGTAAAACATCATTTTACCTAAGACATGTGGTAAGACATGTGGGGTTAGCTGAGCTCTCCTCTCCTCAATTCTCTACCAAAAGTCCTTACGATTAGGTATGATAATGAGTCGAGTTGATAATTTACGGCCATGAAGATCCGCCATAATTTACGGCCATGAAGATTGGGCGGATTCGTGTCATATCAATTGAGCATAGGTCCAAACTTGAGTAGAACGTCCAAAGCGATGCCATTTTAGTCAAGTGATCGGACCGTTCAAACCTTAGACTCGAGCTTAAAAGTTGATTAAATCAAATTTGTCTTATTAATTTCAACCCGAATTAAACTCGAGCTCTACTGTTATCCTTATTTAAGATAAATAATTTTAACATAAACTATTTCTATATTACAAATCAAATAGAAAGGGTATTTGCATCTCATGGTTTTGTTCATAAGCAATTTGAGATGTTAAAAAGAAATATAAACAATAACACATATAATATGAACAACATAATAATATAATATTTTGGTATACATGTTAAGTAAATAATAGGATTGATAATAAGTTCAATCAAGTTTAAACCCTAACCTAATTTTTTTTAAAAAATTTGAGTCCAAAGTTGAATCTAATTGGAACTTAAATTGAAACTCAAGTTTGAGTTCAATCAAACTCGTCTTCGATAACATAAGTGAAGGCCTAATCCTCAATGAAACTTTTCTCTGCCTTCGCTCTAGCAGTTTTACCTTCTTGTCCTCACCAGGTCTCTCTTTTTGAAATCTTTTTCCTCGCCTCTTCTAAGCTCCAACCTTCAACAGTGCTCTTAGGTGCTACTGACTTCGCTCCACTAAGTAGGCCTTTTGAAGGCCTAGAAAATGGAGGAGGGGTGTCCCCCCCACCAATCTGAACTTGGTTGACCTCCCTCCTGTTCACTGAAGCCGACAAAGATAAGGAAGAACTCTTCTTCAACAGATAGTGAGATGAAGGCTACAACTAGTGTCAATCAAAATGCAAGTGCTTGGAAAAATAAACCCCAAATTCAATGTAAAAAGGGAGAGCTCAAACATTTTCAAAAAGTTATGAAAGAGGAGACCCTTATACCACCTATCGATCTTCTAAAGGCTGGAGCCAAGGTTTGGTCTACCACTTTGGTGGGTGTATTTTGAAACAAGAGGCTTGCTTTTCTAGTTATGCAACATTGGGTCATGGCTAGGTAGGGTAAGAAGGGTGATGTTGATGTAAGACGACTCCATCCTGTTCAAGTTCTCAACTAAGAATAACCATAACAAGATCATCGAATAAGGTCTCTAGTTTTGAACTTATGCTGGTGACTCAATCATTATGTAATAGATTGAACACTTTAGATTTATGATTATTAACTTTGTTTAATAATAGGACAAATGTTTGTTATCATATTATGTTTATTGTTTTTATTCTAATATGATGAGATGTTGATTAAATTTATACACTTGTCATTATAATAGAGATTATGATAATGATAGTTAAATCTTTAGAATTTAATCTAAAAATGTTCTTGATCATAGGATCATTAAATAAGGACTTTAATGATCCGGTTAGATTAATATGTATGTAATAATATCTATTGGATGTATATTAATAGATCTCATTTACTAAGTTACATATATATATGATGCATATGGAGATATGATCATTAAACTGACTAAACAGAAATTCTCAATAGTTAATATTACCTTTGAACTATCAAGTGGGATATTCTCATAAGGATTTAAATGTATATTTTTCTTTAGACCTGAGATCATCATAGTAATCAATAAATTACTTATTATGTTTCGATGTCAGCCACTTAGTATGTAAAAATGCTAATTAAATGATTGGATATAATTAAGTACCTATCTGATTAGTGGTGAATCAAGATGGGATCCAGGCTCTGGGTAATGAATTTAAACTATTTGTTGTCATTGATTTTAATAGTTGTTTCAAGACCTTGGCTAGGGCAATTGAACGAGTGAAGAAAATAAGTTTCTTAAGTCATTCACTAATCATTATGGTTGACATGTAATATAGTTGGTTATCTAATATGGTTTGACAGTTAAACTATATATTAGGATAATCCGGAGTTGTAATAATAGAAGGTAATAATATATTATCCTTAAACTAGGATCTGTCTTTGTAAGGTAGTTACTTCATACTATCTGGTCGTTAAGAAATATTGTTAAACGTCAACTTTGATTAGTAATTAATTAGATTAATTATTACCGATTTAGTGATAAATTTATATGGTCACATGCTTACGAGTGTAATATTTCTCGTTTAATTTATTATAAGATAATTTATTAAATAATTTATACGACATATTATTATATTTTTTGCTAGCAAAAAAATATAATTAATATTGGTAATTCTCTTATACAAAATAAATGAATAAAATAAAATATTTTATCCTATTTTATTTTATAAATAATAATAATAATTATCATTATTATTAAAAGAAGAAGAAGAAGAAGAAGAGTAAACATTGTAATGGTTACAAAGGGGTGTGTTGGTTTAATGGACATGAAAATAAACGAAGAGATCAGAGATGCGTTGCATGAAAGAGTAGTTTTTGGTTTTAAACTTATTACGTGAAAAGAACGTTTGAAAAGAGATAACGTGTGAATGAGGGACGTGAGAAACAAGCAGAAGTCATCCTTGGTTTTATAGTTTGTATAGTGATACAAAAGGGGGGCCAGATCCTCTGTCCCCTTCCCCTGGTACTATTCTGGCCCCCTCTCATCTGAGCCATCCACTCAGGTGAGTCCCACTTAAAAGGATGACTCAGATGAGAGGGGGTCAAAATAGGACCAGGGAAAGGGGCCAGAGGATCCCCTTCCCACAAAAGGAGAGGTTTTAGTGCGTAAAGATGTGAAAGAGAACTCTTTTTTTTTAATTACAAAGCGAGAAGAAAAAAATATTGTTGGATATAACGCGCGATGCACGTATATGTGGATTAGCTCCATAACGACCGTTGGAAGCTCTTATAAAATATAGACTTGAATTTAATAAGATTGTTAGAATCGTCAGATTATTGGTACATTAATTCCCTTCACGATAGATATGCTGAATTTACACCTCTTATTTTTCTACAACTGAAAATAGACTAGAGAAAATAGGCAAAATTGTTTTGGTCTATTCTTGAAGAAAGAGTTCTTTACAATTTAAATATTGTTATATCAAGTGTTGAAAGTCAGATATATTTTTCGGTGTGGAACATAGAGAGACTTCTTCTTTTCGAAGTTCCGTTTCAGTTAATCCTCACAAAATCCAAATATTTATTATTTGTGTGTTATTAATATGAGTATGATTCTTAAACGCAATAGATAAATATGTGATTGTAATTTTATTTCCACTGCGTATGCAATCCTTCGTCTAACATAGTAGTAGTCGACCTATGTTAATCCAAAATTGGAAGCCAGGCACTAATTTTGATAGGGGAAATATCGATGCTTTTCTGTTGTGTGTTAACTTCCACAACATTCCTCTTGAATTATGGACGATTGAAGGATTAAGTTTCCTAACAAGTTCACTTGGGAAGCTTATACGTATAGACCCCCAAAAAGTAAATATAGAACATGTAAATTTTTTTTTATAAAATTTTTATTGAGGTTAAAAGAGACTCTATATTGCTTGATTAGCTTCCTGTTATGAACTTAGGTGATGACGATGAACTGACAAAATTTGTTGTGTCAATTTCCTATCCATGTAAACCCAATTTGGGGAAGAATAGTTGACAACCTACCAGAAACCTTTTCAAAACAGGGAGTCGTGACGAACTTATGGGACATCAACTTCTGAGATTTCAAAAGGGGGCAGACTTAAGGGAGTTGGATGTTCTATGGAGGAGAATGAAAAGTCACCTGAAACTGGGTTGGTTTTTTATAGTCTGAATGTGCAACAAATTAAGGGAGGTGATAAGTTAGGTGAGTCGAGTAGTATGCCTGTGAAAATACAAACAGGAATAACAACCTTCTAGTGTTGTTAGTCCATTGACGACAGACAATTTAGAACAAAGACAAGTTAATGGGGAGGAATCAGATATCTTGAAGACTATTGAAAACACCTCCCAGTAGAAGGTGAATTGTCAGATGGACGCAGATGTACAATCAGTGGACAAAGCGATGGAAGATGAACGTAGTTTACTGGATAATGATTCACCAAGCAACCTGCTGCTTTTTAACAACCAGAGAATGATAAGACTTGTTGAGATAGCAGAAAGGTTTTATGAGAATTCCTCTAAATCCAAAAGAACTAGGAGGAAACCAAAGAAAAAAAAAGAGGTATTCTGCTTAAATGACCATTATAATATGGAATATAAGAGGGTTAAATGATACTTGCCAAGAATTGAAACATTACAAGATGCTATAATCAATTGATTTCAGGCATTGAACAACTAGCTCGAGACATGTACCAATGTCACAGAAACACCAAAGCACGTCCTGTACACGCTAAATATCAGCACAAAAGGCTTTTACAGAAGCATTTTTAGAGCTGAAGTTCTCTTGTTAGTATGACTTCTTACATCTGCGCATCAGCTACATTTACAAATTATTGCAGAAACTAGCAAAGCAGTACTAGCTAACTTTAAGATGTGTTGGATACTTTGTGGGAAGACGCTATGGCGATTCAGAGAGAATGTATCGTTTTCACTTTATCAATTGCTTGCTTGACCTTCATCAATGGCTCCTCATACAGGACTGCAGGATTATCGAACTCGCGTGCCAAACTTGTCTCTCCGAGGAAAGCTCGGAAGGAATCTGCCACTGAGTGAGAAAGAGACTCCAGGTTGTAACCACCCTCTAAGAAGAACACGCAACGGCCCTTGCATAGATCTTTGGCAAGCTGTTTGATGTTAGCTGCAAGAGAGTAGTATGTTCCCGTAGTGAACTGTAGACTGGCAAGTGGATCCAGAACATGAGCATCGTACCTGGACAAATTTAGGTTATGAAGCAGTTAAGCATCGGATATTGATGAGTATATAAATTCTAACGACCTGATGATCTGAATCTGAACTTGATCAAACCTAACTTGGTTCATTGACTTTGGGATAAGTTGATCCGAACCTGGAAAATTTTGTCATAATTGGTCAAACTGAAAAGGTTTATCAAACCTGAATACTCAAGTTGATTACTGTGCCCTACTGTGCTTTTAAGATCCTAGCCATCCACCTTATTGTAACGGATGGCTGGGATTTATTCAAGCACAACCAGCGCAGCACTTTCGGAACAGCAAATCTGTTCCCCTCAAGTTTAGGCTTGAACTCGTGTCCTTGGGTTGTTGACTTCAAGCCGAGTCAAGACTAATTTGTTATCTCTATACCAGATGTTCATTCGTGAGTGTCATCATATATGAAAGACTCCACTTAGATACAACTCACCCGGCAGAAACAAGAATTATATCTGGCTTGAACCTCTGTGCACATGGTACAATTACTTCATCAAACACAGTCCTCATTGCAATGTCACCAGAGCCTCCAGGGAGAGGCAGATTCAGGGTAGTGCCTTCACCATCTCCATGACCAACTTCAACCACCCTACCAGTACCTGGGTAGCTTCCATCCTGAAAATTTTTGAGACATACTCTATTATCATCAGCAATAATAATCTATTCATAGAGAGAATCAACAAGAAGCAGCATCTTCTTTTAATAACAAAATTGCAGACAGTTTAATTCACAATGTTTCATCTAAATTCTCTGCTAGCTGATGTAGCACCATCTATTCATGTTGAGATATGAAACAATCTATACATACAAATTCAGAATGGAAGAACATGCAACAACCATTTTCAGTGCTGAGTTGACACAAAGAATCATAATCCGAACTTACTTGGTGAGTTGACAGAAAGAATATATCTGGATCATCATAAAACGCATCATTCGTTCCATTCCCATGGTGGACATCAAAGTCAATGATAAACACACGTTTTAGTCCATGCACACGTTGAACATGACGAGCTGCAACAGCTACATTACCAAAAACACAGAATCCCATAGGCCCTTTTGGGATGGCATGATGCCCAGGAGGTCTTATAAGAGCAAACCCCACTGGTGGATTATGACTGCTGTCTGCTGCTGCAACCTGAAAATTGGAATATTCTGGATTATGGTCAGACTTGGCAATGGGCAGCGCCAAGCTCGGACCTCACGATTTTTTATAGGCCTAAGCCTGATGAGGTTTCAGATCAATATTCAGGGTTTGGGCTAGACCGCACTGAGCCTCCGAGTCCAAAACCTGAATTTATCTTTATTTTGACACCCTTGACTTGAAATCCAGTCAAATCAGTATTTGTAGGATCAATAATTTTTCGATTGCAACCAATTTGGAAATGTTATGCAAGAGCACAAAAAATAGTTGTAGAAAAATGGTTGGTGCTCCATTTTAGAAAAATGGAACAGATTTCATCCAGAAAAAGGTGACAGTTTTGAGCATTGAGAAAAGAAAGGATGATAACCACAAGGAGACTAACTTTCCAGGTTAAGACATCACCACTGAATCTACCAGAGCGAGTCCTGCTCCAGCTGCCACAAGTGACTCCTGGTATGTCTGCAATCTCACATATCAAACCTTTCTACATCAGGATATATCATTTATATCATGAATCTGTCTGCTCTCGGTCATTAATTGATTGATGTGCAGAAACAACGGAAGCAACAAACTTACCGAGGCAGTAGCGTATGTTGGTCCAGTTCTTTCAATGTAAATAAGACCTTGTTGTGAAGCTTGATCCATAGCCTATAACATCCAAAAGTTTATAATTCTTAACCTTGACAAGGTTTGATACGGGAAAGTTAGGTAGACAACTAGGAGAAGAAGTAAGTGCAAACACCCAACTATATGCCAAGCTCATGCATCCATAGAGTTCAAATGATGGATGTAAAGTTGAAGTATAATATACCTTCTCAAGGCCTGCAACATAATTTTTGGAATGAACACTTGCAACATCGTCCACTGAAGCAGGTTTGAAATGGTCAAGTTCAATGATCTCTGTACCACGAAACTATATACAACATAACAAATAGTGAATTTCTTTTTAGTACAACCTTATCATAAATGTCAACAAAACATGGAAAAATGAATAATATCACTCATCATCTTCAGATGAACAAATTTTATTACTGTAGCTCTTCAAGTTCAAACAACAAAGATGACAACAACGACTCCCATTAATAATCCCATTGACACGCAAGATCTAGAGAGCTGAAGAGGTTTAATAGTACGCAACCTTACCCTTAAATAGTAGAAAGACTGTTTCCAAATGATCCATATAATCCATGTTTTCAAGTTCAAACTAACTAAATAATAACTTTAATTTGGTTTAAGAAACTAATGACTCAAAATAATTAGATAAGTGTTGATTAGTAGTGTTGTCAGAATTTATAAATGCTTTCACATTTTCTCTCCTTTCCAATATGTGATTTGACACCCGCCTCTTACGTGGGATACTCCAATCTCTTCTCTTTAAACCGTTGATGTCCTCATCAAGGTCAAACCATAACCCAGAACCTTTCCTTTTTTTTAATGTTGAATCAAACTAAGAATCTATCAGAAATCGTTCATTGCTCATGGCCCTACCGTCAGTGTCATTTCCTGTCTTCATCGTCTTGGTCAAACATTGTACTAGTTGAGATTTGCCCCAATATCATCTATAACTTTACAAATCTAGATTGATCTACTAATAACTCCAATCCGATTTCATGAGAAAACAGACTCTAAAATAACAAGTTAGATGTTGATTAGTAGTGTTTTTAGTATAAGTATAAAGGCTTTCATATCCTCTCTTTTTCGAAATGAGATCTAACACCTACAATCTATATGGGACATCACCAGAAAAAGACTCCTCAGGTGGCATGTATTGGCAATATAATACAAGAAAGTAAACGAAATATAATAATTGGATGATTATATTCATACCTTCGCACTTAGCTCCATTCTGTCAAGAGCACTAACAATTGCGGGAACTCTAAGATGGGATTCTGGATGTGACTCCTGTTGGAAAATATAATAACAAATAATCACTAGACTATAATGAGAATATATGCACCAAACTTTAGCAGAAAAGCTACATCATGAATTCATAATTTTTTCCTTGTAACCCAAAATGTCATTCCCCATGTTTCTGTTAAAAGGTTTATACGAATCTCACATCAGATTAGAATTAGATATGAATCATTTTATGCATAGACCATTCTTTTCAGAAATAAGAAAATTATGAAATTTAACATGGTATTAAAGCATATTATGGAAGCCTAATTTTTGCAAGAAAAATAAATGATACTTCTTGAGCAAGAAGCTCAATTGCTGTCGAACAAAAAAGTTCAATAAAAAACAATAGACTTCAAGTAAGAAGTTTGATTGTTGTCAAATAAAGAAGTTTGATTAAAATGCATTAAGATCTGAGCAAATAAATTCTGTTATGAAATTGAACAATAGACTTCAAGTAAGAAGTTTGATTGTTGTCAAATAAAGAAGTTTGATTAAAATGCATTAAGATCTGAGTAAATAAATTCTGTTACCAAATTGAATTACAATGTACTATATAAAAAAATGAGGACCAAGAATGTCCAATGAATATACTCATATGGCGAGGAGGAGCAAAAGTATACCTGGTTATGACCCATGGCAGCAGCAACACTATATATAATCCGTGCATCATTTAGCTTCAGGCTGCTGAGTAAGTTTGGATCATTCTGTGAACACAAAATAGAAGATCCAATAGTTTCTCTGCAGTATCTCTTTGATTTTGGGAGCTTCTCAAAATGTCTGCATCCAAGAAACTCAGCAGCAAAATTGTGTCTTTTAAAGTTTCTCCACTTGCACGCCCAGGACAACATGTTACCTTAAAAACCAAGCACAAGCATTCTTTCATCGTTTCTGGTAACATCAAACTATAACCAGAAATACTTTGAAGACGAACAAGACTATAAGATTGCTCCACTGAAATGATTTAGAGAACAATGCCACTAGAACACCATTCAGTTACAACTGATGAAATAAGTTGTTAATCCGTCATATTGCATATAAGAATATCCATTCGTTCAGTGTTAAATTTTTTAAAAAGATTTTCATATTAGTGTTGAACTTTTTAAGTTTTTCAATCAAATCTCAAACCTTTCTAAAATGTAAAACAACAATGTTAAACGTTTATTCCAATGCAAAATTAGATGACAGCAGATGGAAACCAATTTGCAGTTGTGCAAACCTGTTTTGCTTAGAAAAATCACACTAAAATTTGACAAATATGAACAAGAAAACTTGGAAAGAAGAAAGTTACATAGCCATAGTCATTCAATATGCTATCAGTAGGTACAGCCTGAAACAACTCAGAATAGAAGTTAAAAGGCAATATCAGTAACACCCAGAAAGGAAAAAGATAAACTTGCCAAGAAATGATTCAGCTTTCTGAAATTTTGCAGCCTATGATATAGTAACGGGAACCTATATGCCCAGTTAAATAATCAGCTCATATCGTAAGATACATGATTGTGTGCATTAACTCTTGTAAAAACACAAACAGGCACAGCGAAACAGAGTGAGCGAGAGAGAAACCTGCGAAAGATGGAGGGCGGAAAGTCTGAAGCTCCATGGAGATGATGAGTGAGTTAAGCTAGTGGCACTCAGAACTTGAGAGAATTGCAAATATCTTCTATTTCTCTTTTTTTTTTCTCTTTCTTTTTACATAATTCGGCTTTAAAGAGACTTTTTTATACCTTTTGGTAAATTTATAAATGATTAATATTATTTTGCACAAGACGTGAAAATCAATAATAAAAAAAGAATCCACAGTTAATACATTTTTCTTAATTATTACATAATATTTATTTATTTATTTATTTTTGTATTCTTATTTTTTAAAAAGGAAGAAAATTTAGTAAATGATAATAAGATTGATGTAAATTTAATTTTACTTTTTATAATTTTCGGTTGTTTATTTCAATTGAACTCTATAGTTTACTAAAATAAAGCTATTAAATCACATTAGTCCTATATTTTATATTATTAAAAATAGTATAAAAACTTTTTTTAGTATTTTTTAATTATTCTAATGTAAATCATCATATAATTAATTGATTAAAAAATTAAACAAAAATTACATAAAACCTCTTTTGTTATAATACTACAAAATATTTTTTCTGTAATTTTAAAATATAAGAATACATTTTTAAAAACTACAAATTTCATCTTTAAACCTGAAAATAATGCATCAAATGCATTATGCTTCTGTCCTATGCTGCCTTGTGTTATTTCCTGATCTTGGTACTGAAAATAAAAGCAATTGTTCCTGGAAGACTAAGTTTCTGTACTCCACCTCTGAGATTGATGATACAAACAGTTTGTTTCCTAGAGCTTCCAAAGTAATTATGGTACATGGTAAAGAAGAAGAATTTGCTGAAACCTATCCAACAAGAGCTAAGCTAAACTTACGTATCCAAATGATGACAATTTGGCAAGAGTTAGTGCCAACACTTTCACCCCATTTGTCAATGGAAGCATATTCTTCAGGTTTATGGCTGTGTCCTGCATCAACCAACTAGCCGTGAGTATCACTAGTTCAAAGTGTTTTTCCGATACCGATGATGTAATAAATCAAACAAAAAGACGGATCTTGACATGTAGTTTTTCAGAAGAAATATTTTGCACTGATGAGTTACATTCGGAAAAAGTTTTGAACTTGTACTCTGAAATAAATAAATAAATAAGAACCTTTGTGACATAAAATAAACAGAATTCCCATTGGAGATACTCTGCAAGAAGGTCAGGTTGCATTATCAGTTACCTCTCTATTTTTTTGTCATTAAAGAGAAAAAAAACCGCAGATTCATATCCATATCAACTGGAAACTATTACTAAAAACCTCATCTTAACCAGAAACTAGACAGTGAAACAGAGACAAAGGTACAGTCTTGAATTTAATCCAGCGTCTATAGCCATTTACACGTACTCATTTAGTCTCTCATACCTGGCCATAAACAGCAAATCATGGTAAGCTCTGCGTATCATTATGTTTCAGGTTCAGATCTTTTGCCGCAGATTGCATCGCTTCGATCACTAGTTTATAACAAGGTGCTGGTGGGTCCTGGTTTATGATTTTAAAGTCTGATATTTGGACACCACGGTTGATGGCTATCTCAAGTGTAGAGTGGAAAATTTTCTCAACCACATCATTTATTCGCTTTTCATCAATGTCTCGTGTATCTACCAGAATAGTCAACAAACAATAAGAATAAAACAGACGACCAGATATAGCTTCAACCGCCTTAATAATGAAAATGATATTATAAGATTTAATGGGAACTTGTAGAACTAAAGAAGACATGCCAATTTCTACATGTGATTTGCTTGGAATGCTATTGATGGCTCCAGGATGCACCTCCAAAATACCTACAAAAACATTAAATTAGTGCACAGGCAACTAGCTGCTATGTGTACATAATTATATTTGAAAACCTTGAACATCGGAAAGCAGATAAAAAGAAAAGAAACTTCTATTATAAGTTTGAAGAAATCAATATACCTACTGTGCCAACAGTATCAATTGAACCAGATTCTAGTAAGTCTCTCAACAGCTAATGCCAACTCTGCTGCTGCCAATCCAGCATCATTTCTGCTCGAAATTATGCATGAAATTTTTATTAGTTTGACACAGAAAAACTAAATACAGAGTCTTGAACAAATGATCTTAAAAAGCTTTAATATTTTAGAAATATTATTGTAAGAACTCGATTGTCATGTCATATTCTCTATTTAACGGGTTAAAAATTTTATGATTGAACTGAACAATGAGAAACAGAGAATGTAGAAACAAGGGGCTCAGATAAGAACGTTACACCAACAAGCTATTATAGAAACCTGTGGAAGAGGGCAGAAATACAAGATAAAGTGGGCCCATGTTGTGGAAGAGTGCAGAAATACAAATTAAAGTGGCCCCAAATTGTGGAAGAGTGCAGAAATACAAGTTAAATTGGCCCCATGTTATGTACAAACAGACATCTATATGAAGTTTCCTGTTTCCGTTCCAGTATCCTACATGACATACGCCTGGGAAGGTGAGGACCTATTAGATGTCTGTAGGAGCCTACACCTATGAACTTGACCATCTAATAGGTCCTCACCTTCCCAAGCAGCTTATCCCAAAACGTGTAGGTTCTTCTGAAGTGAACAAAATAATTTCAAGTGACCTTCTAGGTTTAAAACCAGACCTGCAATGCTACCAGTTAGCATAATAATGTCAAGAAATAGTAGCAACAGTAGCAGCTTACAAATTTGAAAGAACAATACATGGCACTGATATTGGAGAATGTGCTCTAATCATTCCATGCAAAAAAACACCATTGTAGTTCTAATTTGGTCTGCAAGAAGGATTCAAGATTATAGTATGGACTCATTGGTTGCAAACATGTGTTGAATGAGTAATCATTCCATGCAAAAAAAAACACCAATTTAGTTCTAATTTGGTCCGCAAGAAGGATTCAAGATTATAGTATGGACTCATTGGTTACAAAAATGTGTTGAATGAGGACAAATTACATTGGAATATCTATTGTGTCATGAATTAAATAATGATGAATTTATTATCTTCATGGTGATGAATTTTCTAGAGCAAAACTATTCTGTTCAAGTCTCTGTAAACAATGAGCTATAACTTGCATTCAAATTGTACAATATATTACAAAATATACTCAAATTGGAAAAGTTGGATCACACAATATAAACCTTTTTAGCGAATTTATGGCCTCTATTGCACCTAAAACACCAACAACGCCATCGTGCTTCCCTGCATATGGAATAGCATCAATATGCGAATCAGTGGCAACTACACCCAGATCCAGTTCACTCCCATCCCTGCAAGTGGGGCCACAAGCAGTCCTTCTTTAGGAAAAGAATAACATTTGAACTCTGAGAAATTACAAATTAAGTTAATACCCAGATGTAAACTCGAAGACATGCTAGCCATGAAGGACAAGATACAAATGAAACGGTCATGATTTGCTTACATCTTCGAGCTATGGAAATACTACAAGATATCAGATGCAGATGCAGATACAGATGCTAATGACATAATTTGCAATTTGTAACATAAGCAATGTTGCCAAATGAAGAATGATATCGAATATGACATCTTTATTAGAACAACAGAAAACTAGTCCTCTCTAAGAAATCCTTACTACTTTCTCCAGGATCTAGAAGCAACGGACTAAAATAATGAAAGAAGCACCTTGAGGACAAAAAAGTGTTGAAGTTAATCTATTTAAGGTTTCAATGAAAGTACGATTATTGGTATGACAACAGACAGGATGCTGCCAAACAATCTTCTAGTTGTATATAAGGGAAAAATTTGCAGAGTTCTTGTATCTCCAAGCCAAGTAAAGAGGATTTGGAATATCTCACTGTCTCTCGAGAAACATTTTTATTCAGATAAGTATTTTGTTTTTAATATCCTAAATGTGACTATTGGTGGAACAGAAACTCACCATCGCCCAAATATGTTGCCAACAACATCTTCTCGAACAAAGAGGCCAGCTAGTTCCATCAACTTTTTAATAGACCTGCACTTTAATATTTGCAAAACACAAGTTACCAAACTTATCTTCATAAGAACACTAGACGTTTTTGACATCTACAATCGGATCATGAAAAACATTCCAAGCTTTGCAATAGAAAGACATTGCCAATATTGTTGTTCTCATAATCAAACAATCATTCAGACCTTTTCCTCTTGGAACATGCTGCTACATGAGTGTCAAGACTCAAGTGACTTTTTGTTATAAATGATACTAGTAAAGGTAAGCAAAACACTCTGGATAATCAAGAGAAATAGAAACCGATATTTTCGAAAAATCAGTCAACTTGATTGAATTAAAGAATTTTTTCTGAACGTAAAAGTAATTCTGTGAAATTTGTCTCAACCAGCATCAATGCTCACTCTATAAAACAACATAAAGGGATCAAAATCCTCTCTTTAAGTGGAAACGAAACAAGGGATAAACGGTTAGTCACTGCCCATCATCCATAAACAGGAGTAATCCATTTGTTACCTGCGAGCCAATACATCATTCTCAGTGTAGAGTACCCTTATAACTGATGGCGCAGGCGTATCCGAAAAAGTAGCTAGGTCGTCGATCTAATAAAAATCCAATTCAAGACGACACCTGTATCGCATTAACCAATCACTTCAATACATAAAAAGAAAGCCAAGAACCCAAAAACAATAAAGGGTCTTCACTGATTATGAAGAAGACCCAGGAAAGCTAGCTACGATACCTGTTTCTGAAGACTTTGTGTCGACAGAGAGTGAAGTGCTTGTAGTAAACATGGAAGATGATTCTTGAAAAGGGTATCCGAAGAAATCCTCCATGGATGGGATTGTAGGGTCTTCATCATTGATTGCGACTAAGGTTTTAGGGATTGATGAGCACAACAAGAAGACAACTACGAGAGAGCACGAGCGTGACAAGCTCTGAGACATCGTTACGAGTTCGCTGGTCGCGGATCAAACTCCGCGAAACATTCGTTTTATAGTTTTCCTCTCAAGTAGACCTGAACCGGTTTGTGTGGCTCGGACCCAAGTCGGTTTCGTCTCAACGGGCACACCAAATCCTATGTGCTCGTAAGGGTGTTCCAATCATATTCCGTTTAATTTTATTCATATATTTATATAAATCTCGTATAAATGTGTAGATAAAATTTAATAAAATAAAGTAAGAACTTATTTACGAGAATAAAGAATCTGATTCCTCAAAAGGTGGCCCAACTCGGCCCAAATATATTATTTATTCATTTGTGCCAAATTTATAAAATCCAATATTTGGAGGAGATAAAGTTTTATTAATTAATATTTAAAACATTTTTCGCAAGTTTTTATTTGAATTATTTTTACTTGATTTTTTTATCTCGATTAAGTTGTTTTTCAGAAATGATATAAGTTAAAGTTAGTTTCATATCCAAAAGGAATAAAATAAGAATGAAGTGTATACTAAAAACATTATAATATAATCTATTTAAAAGATATTTGGCTATTTGCCTATATCAAACTGCTAATAATTATACTTGATAATTAGTTAATTGAGTTGACGAATTGATCAAAAATTCAGTAACGAAAAGATAATTGTGTCCAAAAGTTATTACAAATTATTCAAACTGTCATATTTTATTATTGCTTTCATTTCACCAAACACTAATATCCTAAATTTTACTGATACGTCCCTAAGAGAGAGGAGAGGAGAGAGAAAGAAAGTGATAGTTATTATTATTATTATTATTATTATTATTATTATGTAAATGACTTATTAGTCATTTTTTAGTGGATTGAAATGTATAATTATATTTGATAATTAACTGATTGAGTTGACAGAATGAATTCAATCGGTTGATTTTGAAAATGCCACTATAAGGAGCATTTTCCTTCGGCGGCCGCTAGTTTAGAGGCTAAGAGATTATTATATCCAAAAATTCTTACAAATTGCTCAAAAAGATAAAGATAGAGATATAAATTTAATTTAATTTATACAAATTTTAAAAAGTTAGTCACTAAATTAAAATTTTAAAATATTTACTTTTAAATTTCTTATCTCTAATTATATTATATTAATTACTTCTATATAGAATCGATATTTAGGTCCCTTTTTATAGCAATATTTAGTATATAATATTATTATCACTTATATATTGTACTTAATTCAATTTAATTTAATCTAAAATTGATAGGTCAAATTTAAATTAATTATTTTTACCTAAGTTTAAATTTGAAGAGAGTAATATACACAGTTTTTCAAATTATTTTATTTTATTTTAATATATTAAAATGATGGTATTGACTTTTTTGTTATTTCTAAATTCTTATAAAAATATTCAAATAAATACTAAGATATAAACAGCTAATACTTATGTCCTTGTAAGTTATTTTTTTAAATTATACCTTCATAAGTTGTTTTATACATAAACAGCTAGTACTAGACAACTAATTTTACTAAATATTTTTAAACAAATAATTTATATTACCCGTATAAAATCAGTTAATATAATTTGCTATCAGCTAATGGTTACTATAATCTGTTGATTGTCATACGTAATCATATTATTATGGTAGGAATCCTCATTGTGAATTATACTAATAATGTCTACTTTTCATTTAATATATCTTATTAACAATATGATAAAGTCTTTTACTATTTTTCAAAAAAAAAAACAATGATGATTGCATTTATTAATTTTATAAGTTAAAGACTTTATTTGTATGAAATAAATAAGTGAAGTGTTTTTTTTCCTTAAATAGATAAATCCACCTTAGTTTACACTAAATAACATAATAACTTATAAATTATATATTTAATAGCATCTTATAAGTAACTTGCAATCAAATAACTTATTTGACATAAGGTGAATAGTAGAAAATTTTACTCCATAGTAGAATTATTCACACATCAGAATGAAGTTAAAAGAAAATTCAAATCTCAAGTTGAGTTTGATTAAAATTGATATTCAAATTCAAGTTTTATCAAATTTGATTTGGTCAACCAATTAAAGTTTAAAATGAGTATAATTAAATTTAAACATAAGAATATGAATTCCAAATTCAAAATTCAAAATGGAAATGAGTCTAATCAATGTAAAACTTTTGTTAAATTCGATTTCGAAATCTAGTATAATTAAAATTGAATATAAGAGTACGAATCCAAATTCCAATGCCACTAAATCAAAGACTAAAATTACATTTCAAAATTCGAAGTTAATATAATAAAAAAACAAACTTTAGCGATAGTAAACATTTAAATTGAATAATAACATTTAAAAAATATTCAAGATAAATCCTATTAGATAAAAAAATTAACGGAGTTAAATTCTTGTTAATTTAATGTTATGTTAATATTGACATAATATTATTTTTATTTTTTAAAACAAAAAAATGAATCTCACTACCAAGCAACAAGTAAGATGCATCATAAAAGTGAGTATCTCTGTTACATGGTAAATGAAACTCATACTTAGCCTTTATTTAGTTAGGCTTATACTAGTAGGAATTTTTTCTGTAGATCTTTTTTGAAAATTTTTTTTCTAAAAAACTAGTTGACTGCTTTGATTGTCATTTAAAAAATAATTTTTTTGAAAGCACTCTATTGAAGACTTTTTGATAATATAAAAATAAAAAGTACTTTTAATTTTAACTATATATTTTTTAAAATAAAAAATTATTTATGCCTATGAATATTATTTAAAGTATATTAAACAATATACAAAGCACAATATATCAATTATTATATAATTTTAAACCATATAAAATATAAATAAAAATATATTTAACCAAATCTTTTATATGGATTATAACATAAGCAAAATTAATATAAAAAATTAATATTAAAATATATAAAAAGTCAAATAATATTATATAAATCCTAAAATAAATATCAAGTTGAGTAAACGTGAAGATGAGTTTGTGATTATGTTGAGAATTATATGTAAAACATAAGGACAAAAAGAACTAAAAATAGGCTCATTAAGAACTAAAAATAGGCTCATTAATTGATATGAAAATTTGATCCGAAATAACACTTTTTTTAAAAGTTCCAAATTTAAATTTCTTAAAAAGCATATTTTGGCTGTCAAAAAAATCATATCTATTAAAAAATATATTTTTTATTTTACAACAAAACACTATTTTCCTTATTTGGTGCCTTCTTTGTAGTTGATTTATTGCGCCTTCGGTAACTTCTGAACATTTCTTGCTATAGCAAACCTCTCAACAATACGATCTTTACTTTATCGGAAATTCCCAAATCTCTTCCGACGCTTAGTAATATGAAATCCTCCCGCGAACTTCATCGCCCCAATAACCCCAACAACCCCAAGAAATTCAGGCCACCGGATAAACCACCTGACGTTGAGCGGCAGGGAAGCGCGCCGCACGCCTCTACTAGTGCTCTCCCTCCTTCCTCCCTCCATGTCCCGTCCTACCAAGAGAAACTCCTGGGCAAGCTCGCGCGCCAGCAGGAAGCTCCGACGGCTGACCCAGTTGATCTCCTGGCTTCAAAGAGCATGACGATGCATTTTCGTCAAAATGACCCCCTCTGCCCCGAATTCCAGATTGATCCCTCCTTTAAGCAGCAACTCGTGGCCCCATGGCAACAAGCTATAATTGTTAAAGTCCTTGGTCGCACTGTTGGCTATAAGGTTCTGTATACCTGCGTCCATCAGCTGTGGAAACCCAAAGGGGATATGGATATTCTTGATCTAGGTCATGGCTATTTTCTTGTGAAATTCACTGCCAAAGATGATAGGAATCTGGTGATTAACAATGGGCCATGGATGATACAGGGGCACTACCTTACGGTGCGGCAATGGTCATCGGATTTCAGACCTTTCACGACCAAAATGGACAAGATTCTGGCGTGGATCAGGTTTCCGGAACTCCCAGTCATGTACTACGATGATAATGTATTGCGCGCCCTAGCCTCTGGTGTTGGCGTTCCTTACCGTGTCGATGTCAACACCTCCTTTGCCACTAGAGGTCAATTTGCCAGAGTCTGTGTGGAGATTGATTTAGCCAAACCACTCGTCGGCAAAATCTGGTTTGATGGTGTTTGCTATCCAGTGGTCTATGAGGGCTTAGATCTGATTTGCTACAACTGCGGGACTTATGGCCATGACCAGAAGGCCTGTCCAACTGCACCTCCCATGTCTACTGTTCCTGCCGCAGTACCCTTATCCACTGAAGAAGGCGATGCAATCCACTGCTCAGCCCCTGCACTTGCTGTAGCGGATTCCCACCCTGACATGACTGATCATACCCCACGTTATGGGGATTGGATGATTGTGGCCAGACGTCCTCGCCATGCACCTCGCCCATTACCCACCGCCACACTACACACACCTTCCCAGCAGGCGAATCCAAATCGATATCTAGCATTAAATGAGGAGATTACAGCTTCGACAGCGAAGATCACCGCGTTCCAAGTGGGGCGAACAGCTCCAGCACCTTCTACTCAAAGACCCTCCCAGAGACAAATTAAAACCCGTACACTGAGGCCCCCCTCTCACCTACATAAACCTCTTAAGGATCACTCTCTGGCTGGGCCCCAGCCCCCACTTGGTTCTGCCCATGCAACTAACGTAGCCTCCCATGCAACTACTGTAGCATCAACTTCTGCTCCTCTTTCTTTTGCAGTGCAAGGTGCGTCCTCAGGTGCTGTTTTTACATCGCAACTGGTGCACTCTCTTGCAGGCACTTTGCAACAAATTTTTACGCCGGCAATGCCTCCCCTCTCTGCACCTTCTAAGCCGCCTGGGGATGATTCTCTTTCCCCTGAACCGCCGGATCCAGGCCCTCCCGTCCAGACTGAGGGGGGCGGAGTTTCGGTGTTGGCTCCGGTTGGGTCCCCGACTCCTCAGGCTGCTATGGAAGTTGACTCTCAGACATCAGAACCCCATGATACCACGACACTCATGGCTGGGCTAGTTGCGGCTTCCCCTGTGGCAGGCCTTGCTGACCCACCAACACTGGTGCCTTGAGGACAATGTCCCTTTTCCTCTCTCCTTTTCTCCTGATTTGTGACCCTATCATTTGTTGGAACTGCCGGGGGGCTGGTAAGAGGGATTTCATTCCTACTGTAAAAGAACTGAACCGCACCCACAAGCCAGGCATGCTATTCTTGCTTGAAACTCATATATCCGATTCTCGAGCTGCTAAAGTCTCTAGAGTCCTTGGGTTTGACATGATTGAACGCGTGGAGCCTGTTGGGTTTGCTGGGGGTATCTGGGCATTATGGCAGTCTTCCTCCTATCATATTACTCTGCTCCATTCTCATCGCCAGTGCTTAACACTGTTGGTCCAGGGTCCCCAAACGGATGCATGGGTTTGCTCGATGGTCTACGCGAGTCCCATAACCACTATCAGAGCAGCCCTTTGGGAGCACTTATGTGAGATTAGTTCGGACATCCAACTTCCTTGGCTAGTTATAGGGGATTTCAATGACTATCTGCATCCTTATGAAAAACGGGGAGGCTCGTTTGATGCACGTTGAGCTAGTTTATTCCACCGTCGAATTGGTGCTTGTGGACTCCAAGACTTAGGCTGCCAGGGAACCCCGTTTACCTTTGCACGTAAGTGTCATGGCATTTTTTCTACACACGTCCGACTTGATCGTGCCCTTAGTAATGCGTCTTGGCCCCTTCTCTTCCCGGACGCCTACGTTTCACATCTTCCACGCACCGTGTCTGATCACAACCCCCTCCTGCTTCAGTTTCAGCCCATTCTTCCACCCCCAGAGTCTCGACCTTTCCACTTCCAAGCTGCCTAGCTGCTCCATCAGGATTTTCCTCGCGTCATCCAAGATGCATGGGCTCCGCACCAGCATTGTATCCAAGAGGCGATTAAAGCGGTTACTCTTGCTGCCCAAGATTTCAATTCGAACGTCTTTGGCAATATCTTTAGGCGTAAAAGATTACTGTTGGCTCGCATAAAGGGAATTCAAACCTTCTTGAGCACTCGCCACTCCTCTTTCTTGGTGGCTCTTGAAGGCCAACTGGTGGATGAATATCGCACTGTGCTGCGCCAGGAGGAGCTTTTATGGTTCCAGAAGTCCAGAATCCAATGGCTACAGGAGGGGGACCGGGCCACTGCATTCTTTCATGCCACCACAATTGCTCGGCGGAAACGTAATTTCATTGACAAATTACGTCTACGAACGGGAACCTGGACCACGGACCCACTTGCGATCGAAGGCGAGATTCTCTCTTACTATCACGATCTTTTCTGCTCAGTCGAGCCCACATCACAAGACTGGCATCTGGGTGTCCATGCTGCTCTCCCGGAGGAGGCTTGTGCTGCCCTAATCAAACCAGTGGAACCAACGGAGGTCTTTCAAGCTGTTCAATCCCTTAAGCCGTACAAAAGCCCGGGCCCGGATGGTCTCCAACCACTCTTTTATCAATCCTTTTGGCGGGATGTGGGAGGAACCATGACCCAAATGGTGCAGCATGCCTTTGTTACTGGTAAGGTGCCTGCGCAAATCTCGGAGACGCTCCTAGTCCTTATTCCTAAGACAGCCAATCCGGTGACTATCTCTCAATATCGACCGATAAGTTTGTGCAATGTGATCTATAAAATTCTCACCAAGGTCATAGTTAATCGGATCAGGCCCTTCTTCGACACTCTGATACACCCAGCTCAAGCAGCCTTCATCCCGGGCCGTAAAGCCTCGGATAACATCTTCATCGCTCAA
>JANIJH010000225.1:823965-834329 GCA_024520975.1 Erythroxylum areolatum | reverse complement strand
TGATGTTTTAGGATTAAGTAGTGGATTCCGGCAACGGGATCCGACATCAGTTGGGCTCTGAAAACGGGGTCCAACAAACATCACTTGCTAGTATATTTGTGTGTGCCAGTATATTTGTGTGTGTGTGTCTACACACACAAATATACTGGCAAGTGATGCTTATATGTGTTAAATAGACACACACACACATACACAAATATACTGGCAAGTGATGCTGACATGTGTTAAATATAATTTATTTTTAGCATGATTTGTTAGGGCATCATGCTTTTATTTTGGGTATTCTTATAAGATTTGGTACTTAAAATGAGTTATATTTTTTAAAGTCTTATTTCAACTTCTCTAGGGAAAATGAGTGAATATAGATAACAGTTGAATCAATTGAGAACAACTTTAAAAGATATGAAGAAAGGATTTAAAACACGATAGTAACACAATACCTTGTTATTGGTCTTCTTACAATATACCCAATCCTATTTCTTAAGGATATTTTCATCTAGGTAATACGAAACCAACACACCACCATATTAAGTTCATCTTCGAAGTAATAACATTCTATTTCTCAAAGTGAAACTAACTTCCCCTTGTGTTCAACCAATGTTCACCAACACAATGATTACATGATCCTTGTTCAATCTTATTTTAGTAGTGATTAATTACATAAAAGTTCTAAAATTTAAGATAAAACAACACAAAGTCCAACAAATATTAGGGTTTGCTCTATTTAAAGTTTATGGTAGCAAATAAAAGGAGCTTTTTGAACAGACAAGTTTTAGAGAAAAAGATCTAACTAAGAGTCAATCAAAATAGCTAGAGATCAAGAGGAAATAAAATATTTAAGAGGAATAAGAAATTCAACAAGATTCAACAAGAATTTAAAGATTTAAGAACCACAAAGACATTTCTTTTTTCTATTAATTTCTTGATTTTGTATTATTTTTGTTGTTTATTCTTGAACTAATTGTGGAATAAATATATGTGGGATAGACCCTAGGATGTAAAATTTTGAATTAATACTTTGACTTAATGAAATTCCTCATTTTCTTAGTATTTGTTCATGTTTTTATATTGGTTTTAATTAAGGGCATGAAAGTTTAAGATCCAAAAATAAGATTCATATATTGAGATCAAGAGATGATGTATATGGTTAGATCATAATATGAATGATAAGAGTTGAATGTGTTACTCAAGTGAGAACTACATGATCTTGCTAAGTTAGGGTAAAACCCATCACAAGAATTTATGTATCGAAATAATGCATTATTAGGATTTTTTGATTAAATAGAGATTTCAGTCAATTCAATTTAGGAATATGAATTATGTTTCCCCAGAGAGAACATATTTATAACTTGGGAATTGTTATTGTTCTAAGGAACTAGAGTCATTCATTAAATCAAAATGAAGTTGAAACATAGTAAAGTCTTAGGGAACACCTTACTTGGATCTAGTTTATTAATAGTTTGCTTTATACTTGATCATTGTTTTAATTTAATGTTATATAATTATTTGTTTTTTTTTAATTTCAATCAATTATATTTGATAGCCTAGATAATTAATTTTGTGAGGAATCAGTAATTAAAACTAGTCTTCATCGAATCGACCTATACATGATAGTTATAGCTACAACCACATTATGTGCTTGCAGTTAAAATGCATGAAGTTTACAATGGACTTTGTATTCACTGAGTTTTCTCTATTGTGTCTATTTGCAGTTTATCTTTTATATATTTCAAACTAAAAATCTTAGGAATCTTATTAAACTGGACTCTGAGAACAAACGGAATTTTAACCTAAGAAGGAGACTATAATGTTGGACTCTCCAAGCCCTTTTGTATTTGTATGTACTTAGAGATACTAATATATATTGATATCTACATAGTTGTATATGAGTTCAAAAATATATTTGAATCCTTTCGGTATATATGCCAGTGATATATAATGTTATATACCCTTACATAAACTTAAGTTCATCGATATGCGAAATCTCACAGATTTCTAACATATAAGCTTCTAGGTGTGTAAAACTGAGTCCATTGGATGGATATGGCCATGGTGGCCGAGTTAAATGTGTTCCATTGCCTTACAGGTGATTAGACATGATTTATAGACGTGTTGGACACTTAGAAAGTTTTATTGGAAAAGTTGATGTACATAAGGGCTTATTTGCAAATTATTAAAAGTTAATGGACTTAAAATGTAATTTTATAAAGTTAAGGGGCTTATTTATAATTTTTAAAAGTACAAGACTAAAAATAAAAATAAAAGTTTTGATCATTCTCAAATTTGGGGCTTAATTGCAAATTTAGGAAAAGTTTGGAGGGTATAATGATAATTTCACATAAGCTAAGGGTAAAAAGGTGATTTCACCATGTTTGGTCAAAGAAAAGTCATTATTCTAGACCCTTCTTCTTTGTATGGCCGTGCACCCCACTATTAAAGATTAGAAACACTTTATTTTAATTGAAAGAAAGGAGAAGAGAGGAGGAGAAGAACACCATTTGACCATCACCAAATTTCTACCTTTTTTTATTCTCCAATCCAAACTAAGGTGTTCTAAGTTAATTTGGGATCAAGGAACTCAAATCTATCATTAGATTTGAGAAATTCTCAAAGAATTTTAAGATATCACTAAAGGAAAGTTTAGGTAAATTTTGTCTTATCTCTCTCTACATTATGATTTTGAGTTTGGTGTTAAGATATGTTGTTCTCCATGCTTGAATATGCATGAAATATGGTTTAGATGAATGAAATGAGTCATGGAGAAGTCTCCTTAATCCAAAACTGAGATTCCCTCTTTTTGGTAAAAGTTTGTGAAATTTTTAATATCTTTTCAAATTTATGGTTTAAATGAATTTTATGGTGTTAATTGTGTATGTATAATGTGAATTAATAATGAAAAATGAAGAAGATATATGTTGGATAAGGCTTGGCCAAAATGATGATGGAAGAAATGGACTGTTGTAATGAGTTGTATAATTATGATAAATATCACTTAAATAAAGGGAATTGGATTGAATGGAGTGGTGAAATGTGTTGTTGTTGGAAATGCTTGTTATATAAAAAGATAGGAGCATGAATTACTACGATAAAGTCTTGAAAATATGAATTGAAAATCTTGCATATCAGGTGTTTGATAAAATACCTAAGTGAACTTGGCTTAGGATTTATGGATTGTAATGGTATGCATTGGAAAGAGGCATCATGTTTACTTAGAGTAAACTTAAATTTTTGCTTAGATTGATGGGTAGTGGGCTAATGTGCTTGTATAAAATTGTGCTTAATTATGCTTTGAAATGTGTAAGTATTGGATTAAAGGCATTAAATGCATTGGTAAATGCAAAAGAAAGCTTATGTGAATAATAAGGGAAGTAACAATTTGAGAAGCTTAATGGCATAATCCTATAGCTTAAAGATAGTGATATTGTGTTTTAAACACTTATGTGGTGTTGTATAAATATGAGATACATGTTTGAGTATTAAATACATTGTATATTTATATGTATAAAGGCTTGGGAGCTATGGATCGAGGAACTCGTACCGAAGATTGTTGAAGTCAAGGGAGTGTACACCTTTTTCTAAGTTGAGTTAGGGAAACCATATCTCTCAAATAGGATTAGGACATCCCAAGATATGCACGATGATTTGTATGTAAAATTTGAACCTAGGAATGCATAGTAGAATTAAATCTCAAATAGATGCTAGTATACTTATGTATTTAATAAATGACATTGTTTTGAATAACTTTTTGCACTCAGAGTGAAACTGATGTTTTTATTACATATTTTGAGAAATGATATTGTTTTTTAACAAACCTACATTTAAAGTGCAAACAATAATGTTTTATTTTCTGAAACTACATTTTTGAACAACTTTACACTTGGAGTGCAAAAAAAGACTTTTATTGCATGAAATAATGTTTTGGATCTTACATATGCATAACTGAGTCATGTATGTTACGCGTATGTGTTTTCTTTTGGCTTAAAGCCATAGCAAGGTTCCTTGTTATCAGTTGGGTGCCTTACTTGATTTTAGTACTTAATATTTGTATATGATTTTTATGATTGGTGAGATAACGATTGGCCATTCGTGTGCTAGGTACAACAGGTTAAGTGACCCTTGTACCCTTAACGCTGGTACGTAAAAGTTGAGTCCTCGTATTGACACCTTTCTACGACACTTACGGGTGATTGCACACCTAAAGGTCTAGTCATCGACGAGGTCATCACTTAGGGTCATGACGCTCTTGTCGACTTAGTCTGGACTCACCACATATGAAAGTCAAGCCAACACTGGGAATCAGTGGGTGTGCACACTAGTTTGGTCAACTAGAGGTGACACACATAATTGTTTTGGCCTATTCTAAAATTTAGCTTCCCAATGAGACTTAATTTATATATGTGATGCTTTTTTGCTTTTGTGTACTGGAACTGAAACCTATTTTCACTGGATGAGTGATTAATAGACTAAGCCTATGTTGTTCCTAACCAGTATATGTTGAGTCATAGGCTAGGCCTATATGTTTTGTTCTGTATGTTCACTTCATAGGTGGCTATGTGCATGCTAGATGTGTGAAAAACCCATCCTTAGTAATCTAAATCGTCTTGGTGTGTATCAGGTTCTATTTGCAATATATGTTTTTCCTTCTCACTAAGTACATAGTGTACGCACCCCCTTTGCTTTCCAACCATGTAGGTTAATTTGGTGAGCTTGAAGCTCTAAGTTGATCGTGCAATCTTTTGACATTTTCAGGGCATTACCAAATGTGGTTAATCTCTGTTTTGTACTTTTGTTGTATAGTGGCTCATGAATTGTTTTTTTTTAAGTTGGTTATCTAGATATGCTTTATGATTTTGTAAATTAACTCTTGACTGTCTTTTGGTTTGTAAATGACCTTATGTATGAACCTTTTGTACTGTTGTTGAGATTGCTTTTGAGTGGACTTAAAAGTCCAGAAGTTATGGTAGAGTTTTAAATGTGAATATAAAAGTGCGTTTAAAACTGATTTATAAGTATTTTAAATTAGTTATGGGATTTTCAAAATACAACCATTGTGCTGTCCAAATGTTTTCAAAGGATATTTAGTTAGCCTTGCATATTAAGGTTAAGGGTACAGTGAGTATCCTTAGCCTGGGTATGCAGCAATTGTCATATGCTCGATGTGGTTCCGGGTTGTGATAATGACTCCAAAGGTGGATAGAGACTAAAAAAGTAAAAATGGCTATGAAAAACACCAGATATTTGAAATATGTTATCATACTAAGTGCCCAAAGGATTAGTTGGAGCATTATAGGGTATAATATTAAATGTAACAACTTTGAGATGAAAACTTTTATCCTCTCTATACTACTGAAAAATCAATTTAGAGATTTACCCACCAAAGATCCTAATTTTCTTCTTTGGATGTTTTAGAGTATTATAATACCTGACAACGCGTTGTAATGCCAGTTAAAATAAAAACTAAACTACTATTATAACAGTGGTAAATCTAGTTTATATTTTGACTAGTGTTATGACGTGTTGTCAAATTTTGGCACCATTGTCGGGGAGTGCAGTGTTTTTTGTTTGTTTGTGATTTTAATTGGTGTTTTGTATATATTTGTCGTAATTGGTTTCTTTTTCGTGATCCTTTCTTTATTCTGTTTCGAGTTCGTGTTTAAAATTTTGTTAAAAATGGATGGAAGTAATTTTTTCTTTAACTCTTATTCTCAATCCTATAACTAAGGTTGGACTGATTAACCTAACTTTGGTTATGGATAGGATAATCATCAGAATTACTTTTATGATAGTTTGCAGGACACACAATAATGCCCGTATGGACCATAAGCTTCTTGTCAAAACTCAAGTACATCTTTGGAAAAATTGATAAATGTTGTGATTGCTAATAATCTTCATTTCAATATGATATGCAGCAACTTTAAGAGAGTATGCAACAACTTCAACACAATACCCAATAGTTCCAATAGGAAATCAAGCATATAGCGTCTAAAAATCAGAACTTGTTAAGACAAATGGGTGAAATTGCAGCGAGGATTGAATGCCTATAATCATAAATGGAAGATGAGTAGTTATATCAACCTGAGGCATACCTTATAGATGTAAGTGCAGAAATCTTACAAAGTGACGAGGAGCTTGAGAATTTTGAGAGCATTACCAAAGGAGTTGCTTGTGTAGAAGAAGCAAAGGAGGAGCTCGAAGCAGAAAAAGACATATCTTTTAGCTTAAAGGTAAGTTCTGAGTTCTATTTTATTATTTAGAATGACTTTTCACCTTTACATAGCATATTGGAGGAATAAAATGAGGAAGAAAAAGGCAAAGAGACATTTCAGATCTTTCTAGAGCGTATGAACTTAGTCGAGATTGAGAATCTGAGAATAGGAAAGACGATGAATTGGGATGATGACTAACCCGTGTGGAAATTGCACCAACTGTAGTACCAGAAGATCATAATTTTGTTACGTGAGGAAAGTATAGAGCTGAGCCAGTGACCCTAAACCAAGGCATTTCTTGTAAGGCAACCCAAGGGAAGTAAATTTCTTTTCTTTACATTTTTTATGCATGTAAGTTCCTTGTTGGTTTGATTCTTGCTTATTTTAAGTTTTCAATCAAAATGAGAGAAAGAATAAAATAAACAAAACAAACATTTTCTCGTTTTCTATTACTTCTAGGCTTATATAGTCATGAGTAGATAATGAATTGACTAGAGAATTTCATAACAACTTTAGCATGTATTTTTACTCTGGTAACTGGTCGATATACATTATCTTTAGAAGAGTAGTGACTAGTGGTAGACAAAGCCAATGAGATTTTGAGCCTTATTAGGCTAACAACTTCATTTCAATCTCATTGTCTTTTTAATAATATGTGACCTTCATGACATGTATATCCTAATTTTGCTTTGAATTTCTATTCGATACCACAATTTTATCACATGCATTAACCTGAAAATGATTAGTCATCCTTTGTTTTTTTGAACTATATTAGCCAAATTGCCTACCCTATTGACATGATTTTTTCCTTGTTAACCCCCTTTGAGCTATATACCTTTCTCTTTGTATAAACCACTTTTTATGCTTTTAAACTTAATCAAATATCTTACCCAAGTCATACAGCTATTGGAACATTTGTGATTGGTGAGTTTGTGGATGTATAAAAGTATAAGTGTAGGGTTGTACATATGTTTAAGTTGGGATATTTTTTTATGTCTTATCATTGAAATTCCAATGTTAATGTAGTTGCTTTTAATGTTAAAAAAGAAAGGAAAAGAAAGAAAGAAAAGAGAAAAACACAAGAAAAAAATAAAAAAAATGAAAAAGAAAGAAAGAAAGAAAGAAAAAGAATGATTTAAAAAAATAAATTTATGAAGGAGGAAGTGCATATGAATTTGCAAAGTTATTCATAATTAATGCATCTTCTTAGAGTTGTAATGAATGTGTTATTTGAGTATGTTGAATATGAGTTAGATGTTGGCTCGAAAGGTTCACTCTTGTGGTTTCAATGTATTGTTGGCATAAATTCTATGAGTGATTCCTTTATATTGGTATATGCTTTATGTGATTTGAGTGTGAGAGCTGAAATGAGTTGTAAACTATAAGTGTTGCATTCGTCATAGCTGACGGTGCCTAGTTTTGTATGAGTGTGAACATATACACTTGATGTCATATTAAGTATTGCATTTGTTTCACTAGCTTTAATGACTTTCATGCTACTTGACCGAAATACATCTCACCTTACCTTTGCCTACATCACAACCCTAAACAGTCCTTTGATTCATGATTTTGCATCTGAACATTAGTGGTGGAGAAATGAAATGATACGCAAAGTTATGGAATGACATGATCATGAATGGTGATGAGTGTACCTATGGATATATTTTAGTAAACACATTTTCCAAGTCTACCATTAGATTGCTCGGTTTTTGAAGATGATGAATGTTGATTGATCATGAGTAAAAGCTTGGAATGTTGATTTCTTACTATGATTTTTGAAAGTCATTCATCTTTGTTTATGATTATGTATTCTTAGAACATATAGCAAATGAGTCAATGTTTTTGGGTCTATGAGCTTAATTTTGATGATTTGCCTGAGGACGACTAAAAGCTAAGTGTAGGGGAAATTGATATGTGCCTAATTGATTGTTTAATTAATTCATAACACTTAGCGATTAATGGCATTAAATTGATTAAGATACTCACCTTAACTCATATGTGATTTTAGGCACAATTTAGAAGCAAATAAGTTAAAGTGAGTCAAAAGCTCTAAAATTTGGCCATTTTCTAAAGATTAATTTTCACTTGTTTTTATGGAGTAAGAAGAAGAAAATTATAAGACAAAAATAAGACAAGAAAAATAGAAACACAATTTAATCAAAGTTGTTATTATGCATCGACCATGCAAGCCCATGCAACGTGTTTTATGGTGTTAAATGAAGACAAAGCACTTGAAAGAAATAGCATGAAATGGCAATAAGATAGAGGAAAAAGTTGCCAACAAGTGGATTAAAAGAAGAAAACAAATGCATGCAGTGCAAGGAGAACATGTAACATTCCGTCCCCATATTAAGGGTTAGGACCTGAATTTTTAGTATTTATGAGCTCAAAGAGAAGTTAAGACAATGCATTTTCTTGTTCATGCATCATGTTAGCATATATGCACATAAATATGGAATGTTTTCAAAAAATAAACATGGTACATGCATTTATTAACAGCTTCTGGGTTTAAATGATATTAAATGTGATTTTATTGAAAATGAGGAGTAGAAAGAGCGATCTTGGTATGAGTGTGATAAGGAAAGATTTAGAAACATGATTTGGTAGTGATCTGAACAATGTTGACTGAGTATGCTTCAGTCATTTAGCCACGACATTTTCTCTAGTCATCCAAACGAGATGATTCTTAATTTGGATTAAACTAGAGATATATGGCTACATTTCGTATGAAGACATCAAATTTTAATTATGTCTCTAAGAATCCCAAAATTTGTCATGAAGTTAAGAATTGGGTGCAGTGTGGGTGTATGAATGGAAAATTTATCTTCAGACTTTAGGGGAAATTTTGGGATTGATATAAATAGATTTGAGCAAAGTTTCCTTCTGGAAAGTTGTAGATATTTCTTTTATCTTTCCAACAGTATATAGTATGAAAATTTTAGACATCTGAGCTGAAAGTTATGATCTTTACAAGTGGAGACATTCTGGAGGAAAAATAAGACGAAGTTACTGTTCACCCTATCGTCTTAATTTGACTTTTTCCGTCTTAGTTTGACCAACTTCGTCTTAGTTCTACTGACGTCATCCTCGTCTTAGTATGACATCATCTTCATCTTATTTTGACTTTTTTCTTCTTAGTTTGACCAACTTCGTCTTAGTTTTGCTGACGTCATCTTCGTCTTAGTTTTGTTCCTTGCTGACGTCATCATCGTCTTAGTTTGACTTTTTGCGTCTTAGTTTGACTAAAACCTCTTCTGGTCCAAATTTGACCCTTTAGATGAATGAATTAACCTTTGAGGTCTTCATGAGAGTTGTAGCTCTTGAAAGTTTCTTTCCATCCATATAAAGAACTCCTTAATCCGATATCTGTAGGGAAAGTTATAGCAATTTTCCCAATTTATATTGTTTGATAACGTCATCATTGTCTTAAAATGACGTCATCATCGTCTGCTTTTGTTTTTGACCCCTCAGATGAAAGATTTGGACTTTGAGATCTTCATGAAATTTGTAGCTATTCATGTCGTCGTTCGAACCATTTAAAGAACACCTCAATCAGAAATTTATACAGAAAGTTATAGCTGTTTCTCCGAAATAGGTTTAGTATAATTGAGTTCATAAACATGGTTGCTTCTTTGGACCATAACTTCTTCTCTAGACCTTCGAATGACTTGATTCTTGAACCATTGGATTTTTAATACCTTTCTCTTTATCTCCACCAAAAATAGAAGCTATCTAAAATGAAGTAAGAAAGATTAAGTGGAAAAGGTGGGACGGGTACAGTGAGTGTGCTCTTAAAGGATATGAACTGGTGTTATCCCACTAAACATACTTCAGTGTTTTGATGATATCTTGATCTGTGAAAATCTGGATGAGATGATTTCTGATTAGGGTTAAATTAGAGACATGGAGCTACAAAGTATCTGAAGAAAGTGCTATGTTAGATGGTTCAAGGGTATTTGTGGCAAGACACTTAAGTTTCAAAGAACATAAGCTTATGAGGAAGGGTGAAATGGACTTTTTAGACTCATTAAGGTTATAATGGGAAGAAGAAGTGTTGTCTTGCTTATAAATGGAGAAGAATTACGGGAATGAGAAGATTCTAGAGAAACAAAATGTGTGGATGAGAAAAGAGATAAGAGAGAGAAAACATGAAAAAGA
>JANIJH010000225.1:724038-740686 GCA_024520975.1 Erythroxylum areolatum | reverse complement strand
TAATAAAATATTAGGAAAAAGTAGTATGTGATATAGACTTTATATAAAAATATCAAGAACATATTATTCATTTCAACTTTAAAGATGATTTAAATTATTAATTCGAGAAATAATTTATTCAAAATATATCATTTATAATAATTATATAGAATTAGAATTATTCAATATGATTAATAATAAAAATATACAAATTAACCATCAAACATCACCAACCCTAGAAGATATTAAAAATTCATCAATGGTGTTATCATCAAATTAATTTCGATGATACAAATATTGCTATATACCAAGTCGTTTGAAACATGGACGATTTGAGGTAGAAATGGATGTGATACATAGACTCCAATATTTGTAAATTTGTGGCAAACACAAATTGAAAGTTTCAACTAAAATATGCTTTAAATTGTTCTATGTGTATATTATAAATGATTATTTATTAGTAATAGAGAAAATTTATAATTAGAAACATATTAATTAAAATTTTGAAAATATTTAATAACATATTTCTCTTATATTTTGAATAGAAATAATAATATACCTAATAAGAACTTTAATTAAACTCGAACTCAACAAGAATAAGTAAAATTAAACTCGAAATTAAAACTAAATACTTTTATAATTTTCCTACTTAAAAAATATAACATTGGAATTTTTATTTCCATCAAAATGTGAATTTACATTTAAAAAATCCAATCTTTGTTTGATTATAGGTTCAATTAAGTCACTTAATTATTATTAAATTCGCTTTTGTTTGAATTGGAGATAGTAATTTCATCTTTTGCCTTAGAGGTCACTCAATCTCACACCTTTCGTTTGCGTGATTGTGACTCATCAAGTTCATTTCAGATCTCTATCAACGTGGAGTAATGTGATAATCGTATTCCGATATCCCATCAAGTAATGGAATATAGTCCGACCGGATCCTCTCTTCTTAAACCGGTTTTATTAATTGGATAAGCTTTTGAGATGATAATAAGTTTTTTTTTTCTACGATAACAGTTTTTTAAAAATAAGCATTTAATTGTAAAATAAAAACGATTCTTCAAGATATGATTTTGTCGCGGGTAAAATATAGCTTTTTAAAAAGTTCAAATTTGAGCTTCTCAAAAAAACTTTTCAAATGAGTTTTTAGATAAATCTTTCAAATTGAACCTATATTTTAATCTCTTTTATCCCTATGTTTTATACATATTTTCTACAATATTACTCATCTTCTTGTTTATTATATATTTAACTATTTATTCAACTTGAATTTTATTTTGAGGTTATATAATATTGTTAGATTATATATATATTTTTTAATATTTGTTAGATATATTTTTATTTATGTTTCATATGATTTAAAATAATATAATAATTAATATATTGTGCTTTGTATATTGTTTAATATACTTCAAATTATATATGTATTATTACAAAATAAAATATAGTTAAAATTAAAAATATTTTTTATTTTTATTTTGTCAAATAGTCTACTGTATGAAGCTTTTTTTAAAAATCTCTTTTTAAAATAACAATCAAACAATTAATTGGCTTATTAGAAAAATTCTTCTAGAAAAAGATCTATAGAAAAAAAAACTCTACTGATATAAGCTCAATTAAATAGAGATTTAATTTGTTGTTTTGACTTTGTGCCATTTAATTTTTTCCACATATTTATATAAGTTTTATATAAATATGTTGATGAGATTTAACAAAATAGGATAGGAGGTAGTTAATAACTTCAGAAAATCTGTTACAGCATAAGTCATTATCAACAATCTCAACACAATCATGGTAAAAATAAGTAGGTATCAATAAAATATTTACATATATGCATTATCGAGAAATATGAATTGTTTATTTTTATTTTCATTAAATTCTAAAATTTAATATTTTATAATGTTTATAAACTTTTTAAAATTTTTATAATCATCAAATTAATTCTTTAAATTATTTTATTTGACTTTTTAATAACATTTTAATCTTATATATGTGTTATTTAGATGATATCTTTAAGTGAATTTGCATTAGTATCTTTAATATATATCAAATAATTCCCATTTCTTTGGATAGAGATATATAATATAAGATAAAGAATGAGCACTTTTATAATAAAAAATTTAATTTAAAAATTCATAATTAAATATAAGATTGAATCAATAACACAAATAACTAAATTACTTTAAGGTGATTTACTTCTTTTTCTTGAATCTTTTAGTATTTTTAATTATACAAAAGTCCAAAGAGACTTGGACATTAGCGTGTGTCGGTGTGTGGCGGTGCTGCCGCGTGAGAGAAAGCTGACAGCCTTTGTCCACCGCCATATGCTGAATCTAGAAAAGTTTCATAAATTAAAAATTAACAATAAATAAAAAATTACCAATCCAATCTTGCCCCATTTTCTCGTAATTATCCACGTGGCAGAATCATAATGCTTCATCTCTTTAGTGATTGGAGTGTACTATGACCCATTAAAAGTAGGTAAAAAGAAGCATTCTATCAAGTTTCCAAAGATCTAGATCTAGACCATGAAATGGGCATAATTTTTAAAATGTTATTTTAATATTATAAAATTTGGAAACAATAAAAAGAAACAATTTGGCTAGTTTAATCGTAAAATTTTTAAACTTTCTAATTTTTTGGTACATTTTTTAATTTTTATCTTTTTTATCATATTTTAAAATTTATTTATTTTTAGTTAATTTATTAATTGTTTAATATTGATTAGACCTTTTAAACTTTAAATTTTTGATTTTATCGGTTTAACTTTCAATCTAATTTTTAAAATATTAATAAAGAATTAGATATTATTAATTAATTGAATGACCCTTTTCATGAATAAGAAAGTTTGATAAGAAGAACATATTTTAGATTCCAACACTTATTCTTATAATTTGTATCCATTCAGGAAGAATCTCTTTTGTTTTTTCTTATAAACGGTAAAAAAATTCAAGTTATACATATAAAAACAAGACAATGTAACAAGTAAACGACATTATTGAATAATACAAACAAATTTATTTTGGACTTATTCACAATGCTTGAGTTGAAAGGAAGCTTATGGCAAGTGGCAAAGTGAAGAGGACAACAACTTCATAGTTATCTCATCTCATCCAAGTTGTGGTACTTTTTTTTCCCCTCCATAAAACAAACAAAATATAGAATATACAAATATTAAAATATACACTTTTTAAGCGTAAATATACTTTAAATTGTATAAATTAGTTAAAAGTCAATTTTCAACCCATCAAGTGTATTAGATTTTGATTTTGTGTGAGTTAAAAAATCATTATATCATCTCAGATTTCGCTTTATTGTGAAACTTCAAATTAAGTACAATGATGATAATAATATAATTTTGAGAAGGATCACATTATACTCAAATTTTCTTTTATATGTTTTAAGTTTTAACTTACTAATCATTTTATAATAAAATGAGTTTGATTTATGTATATTTTATAATATAATTAATATAATTTAAAAACTATAAATTATTATTAGGTATTAAAAATGCTTATTATTAATTAATTAAGTTATTAATTGCGCTACTTACGCCCTAATTATATATTCTCCACCTCCTTTCTCTCACTTGCCAGCATTTTCCCCCCGTCTCTCTCTCTCATTGCCCCATCAATCAAAGCTCAAATCTTGGTCTCTTCTACTCCTCCTTTCTGCAGCCAGAAGAGAGAACTGAACATGAAAAGCTAAACCCAGATCTGTTTTGGTTTCTTTTTTTTGTTGTAGTGAGTTAGGTGATTGGGATTGTCTTCAGAAGTTGTTTTCAAGTATGCAGTTTTAAGACTCTGCTCTGTCTGTCTCTTTCAAGTCTACCTGCTTGTAGGTTTGTGTGCTCACTCTTGTGTGCTGGTACTTGTTTTTGTATGTGTAAGTATTTGAGGGGATGTCGGTAGTGAATTTACGTTGGATGGGAGCTTCTGTGTTTTTCTTTTTGTTGATGTAATGGTGGATATGTGTTGACATGTGATGTAGATCTGAAGCTTTTGGATCACGGCCTAAGGAGGTCATAAAATTAATGTGTTTGCATATTACAATGTGAATAAAACTGAAATCTTTGCAATTGGGCTGTGTTATCTTCCTGCTATTCTGTGGATCTGCTAGCTTATGCTTTTGGTTTTCATTTCTTCGATTCAGTGGGATCCCTTTGGTTTCTAAGCAATGTAGTTTAAGTTTTTGGTTAATTTGGATTAGATTTGTGCCTGGAACGAACTTTTGCACCCAACTTTTCTGTTTCTGCTGGATGAGATTCGGTTCTTTATTAGCTCTTATCCAAGTTTCTCTCTTTTTCTTTGAACTCTATTTACCTAGGACGACAAAAGTGTAGTGGAAACATGTCGGTGTAATTTTGATTACTGAATCTTGATGTCTATTTGTGGCCATTGATTTAATTTATTGGATTTGACTAGATCTCATTGGTAGGTGGTGTGTTGTTGGTAGGCCACTTCTTATATTTTATGACTTACTTTGAATGCTAATTCATCATTGATAAGAAAAATTGTTTAGTGTTTTCTCTTTTAATTGTCGATTCTCTTGATGGCTATAAGATGTGATGGGAAATTATGAGTTGATCCAATCTTAACTTTGATCTGCAGGTGCAATACTTCCACGTAATTGATAGAAGAAAGTAAAGCATGGCGACGGGGAAGTATACTAGGCTAGACACTAGAAGACAGTCCACAAATTACTGCTCGACAGTGACAATTGTTGTTTTTGTGGGTTTATGCTTAGTTGGGGTATGGATGATGACATCGTCATCTGCAGTTCCTGGTCAAAATGTAGATGTTCCGCCTCAGGAAAAAAAGAATGATGTGAAGGAACAAGTGACTAAGAGCAGTGAATCTAATCCTAAGCAATTCGAGGATAGCCAGGGTGACTTACCTGATGATGCAACCAAAGGAGACACCAATACAAATGTTGCTCAGGGAGACAACAATTCAGATGCACAAGAAAACCAAGAGGAAAAGTTTGAAGGAAAAGCTGAAGTGAAGACTGAAGAAAAGCTGGATGAGAAACCTGAAGAAAAGCTTGATAGGGAATCTAACACTGATAAATCTGTTGATGCACAAAATGAGGAGACTCAAAGTGAGCAAGGTAGCATAGAAGATGGGGATTCCAAGAAACCAGAAGGAGAAGCAAACTCAGAGACTGGAAAAGTCAAATCTGATGACAATGAAAATAAATTAGCCGGACAGGGTGATTCAGACGAGAATTCTGTGGAGAGCCAACTGGATTCAGGGGATTCTGTGAAGAAATCTGGTTCTGATGAGACTGAGAAGAAGCCTGAAACTGAAGAGAAAGACTCAAAACCAGATCAGAGAGGGGAAACAGAGAATGGCCAGATTGTGGAGAAAGTAGATCAAAATGATAAGGAGTCAGTGAAAAGCACTGATGGGCAGGCTGACAACAAGAATTCAGGTGAGGTATTTCCTTCAGGGGCTGCATCTGAGCTTTTGAATGAAACCACTACTCAGAGTGGGTCGTGGTCAACTCAGGCTGCTGAGTCAAAGAATGAGAAGGAAGCTCAACTATCTACTAATCAAAAGAACGGTTACAATTGGAAACTGTGCAATGTCACTGCTGGACCTGATTACATCCCATGTCTTGACAATTTGCAAGCAATTAAGAGTCTCCGATCTACTAAGCACTATGAACACCGGGAGAGACACTGCCCTGCTGAACCTCCAACTTGCCTTGTTTCTCTTCCTGAAGGATATAGACGTCCAATTGAATGGCCGAAAAGCAGGGAAAAGGTATGTTGATATTAAATTATAAGCTCATTATCAATTCGATTTTCTGCTACAGTGAATGATAAACCATTGCTCTGCAGATATGGTATTATAATGTTCCTCACACCAAGCTTGCACAAATTAAGGGGCATCAGAATTGGGTGAAAGTCACTGGTGAATACCTCACTTTTCCCGGTGGTGGAACCCAGTTTAAGCACGGTGCTTTACATTACATTGACTTTATAAATGAGGTAAACTTTTGAGTTAATGCAATTCTCATTTTAACGGAACTTACCATTGAAAAGATTCCACTGGGTTGAGTAGAATATCTGATATTGTTAGCGACTTAAAAGTATTATGCCTGTACAGCAAAGTTTGAGATTCAGTATTAGCTGTAGATACTTATCATTTAAAGGTTACGTCCTTTTGTCTGAAGGGTATCCATTAGAATTTGTCACAAGTCCAATGTTTGATCTTATGGTAAGAGCTAGTTAGAGGTTCATTGGGCAGGCTAATACTGAAGCTAGTCAGGATTTCCACGGTTCAATTTTCCCTTCTATGCACATACTTTAAGCTTATCACTCCCCTTCTCCTCTGAACAAAAGTCTGATGATTGATTATTCTAAGTTTTCTAATTTTACAGAAAGCCAACTTTATGTACTATAAAAATAAGAATAATGATTTTCTTAAAAGAAGAAAATGGCCATGAAAATAAAAACAGTTTAGCAGTTTGCAAGTTGTCATGATCAATTCTATCTATGTCTTTAAGTCTTGACAATAAGGGTAATTCTTATTGAGATGCTTACATCTCCAGTCTGTCCCTGAGATTGCTTGGGGAAAGCGCTCTCGTGTGGTCTTGGATGTTGGATGTGGGGTTGCAAGTTTTGGGGGCTTTCTTTTTGACAGAGATGTCCTCACAATGTCATTTGCCCCTAAAGATGAGCATGAAGCACAAGTGCAGTTTGCTCTTGAAAGAGGAATTCCTGGTATATCTGCTGTGATGGGCACAAAGAGACTTCCCTTCCCAGGCACTGTATTTGATATTGTCCACTGCGCACGATGCAGAGTCCCATGGCACATTGAAGGTAGGGACTTCTTTTTTCATTATTTAAGCTATATGAGGATTATTTATCCAAGCCTTTGATTTTTGTGTGATTCCATCCCCCAACTTACTCCTAGCCATATGCTTTCACAAGCTAGCAGTTCACAATTTGATATTGTTTGAATTAATTAATCATTCCTGTTCTATATATTTGTTTTCCAACATATAAATGCAGAATATATGAATAAATGTATAGTCACTCATATATCTGGTAATAAATACTTTAAGGTGGTAAACTTCTTCTGGAGCTGAACCGTGTGCTTCGACCTGGTGGATTTTTTGTATGGTCTGCTACTCCAGTTTATCAGAAGCTTGCTGAAGATGTTGAAATCTGGAATGGTTGGTAAATTACAGTGTAACGTGTTTTTATTACCTGGTATATCTAATAAGTTGATACGAACTTATACATTTATTGGAAAATTTTCACAGCAATGTCTGCACTTACAAAAGCCATGTGCTGGGAAGTTGTATCTATTACTAAGGATACGGTCAATGGAGTAGGCATAGCTATATATCGGAAGCCCATTTCGAATGATTGCTATGAGAAAAGATCAGAACAACAGCCTCCCATCTGTGAAGCATCTGATGACCCTAATGCAGCCTGGTAATCTTTGTTCTGAGCTGAGATATTACTATCACTGCTCTATTATCTAATGTTTCTCCTATATATATATATATATATATATATCGCGAATTCTTGACTTCGTGGCCGTCAAGGTACTGAACTTAAATATCTAATTACAACATTCTTTTGTTAGTGAATTTATCTTAAAATGTAGACAATTGGGTATGAGGAAAACACAAAACAAATTCTTCGCTATAGTCTGCTAGTATCTATTGTCTCTTAACATAAACTGAGTTATTTGACTTCTGTGTCCTTAATAGGAATGTGCCACTGCAAGCTTGCATGCACAAGATACCATCGGATTCTCAGCAACGGGGGTCTCAATGGCCAGAGCAATGGCCTACAAGACTGGGAAAAGCTCCTTATTGGATGTTGAATTCCCAAGTTGGAGTTTATGGTAAACCGGCACCCGAGGATTTTGCAGCAGACTATGAGCACTGGAAACGGGTTGTGTCCAAGTCCTACATAAGTGGAATGGGAATAAACTGGTCCACAGTTAGAAATGTCATGGACATGAGATCTGTCTATGGAGGGTAAGCAAAGTGAATTGGTTCCTAGTAGAAAATTCTTCTTTCTGTTCAATGAGATCTCTATGATGATATAGAGGGTTTTAATATTCAGCATGAAGGGTTTTGTTCTTTTTACTTTGGTCATTAATGGTTTGGGATGGAACATCCACATAATATCCAGAAATGTTTCTTCATCTTCTTCTTAATTCTGATATCTATACATTATGCCTGCAGTTTCGCCGCAGCTTTGAAGGATTTGCAGTTATGGGTTATGAATGTGATTACACTAGATTCTCCAGATACTCTGCCCATTATTTATGAACGTGGCCTTTTCGGTATTTATCATGATTGGTGTGAATCATTTAACACCTACCCCAGAACTTATGATCTTCTTCATGCAGACCATCTTTTCTCCAAAGTGAAAAAGAGGTTTGTACTTTAAATATCAGTTTCTAGAATTGCCAGTATTATATACCACAGAATTTCCATATCAATTGAAACTTAATGTTCAAGTGGTTGGTGGGTGTGATAGGTGTGGTATAGTTGCGGTAGTTGCAGAGGTTGATCGGATTCTAAGACCAGAAGGAAAGCTGATTGTCCGTGATGATGTCGAGACAATTAACGAGCTGGAGAACTTGGTTCGAGCCATGAAATGGGAGGTCCGTATGACCTATTCCAAGGACAAAGAGGGATTGCTCTGCGTCCAGAAATCCATGTGGCGTCCCAAAGAGTGGCAGACAGTCACATACGCTACTGCATGAACTCGACCGTAGTTGCCGTTTTATTCTGGAGACCTGCCTCGCAAGTGAGATTAGGTTTCCTTCTCAAAAATTACTAGCCGGGACATGATAACTATACCTCCACGTTAGCTGTTGTACCATGTCAAGTAGGGATTTTGTTTCTTTATTTGATTTCATCCTCTCAGTTTTAGTGTCAGAAGTTTTGAGTTGATACTGTTATTTGTTGTCAAAGAGTGAATTGCATCATTGAAAGTGTAAAGTCCAATCGTCAGAATTTGGACCAACATCCTTGGAGATTCACATCCATGTAATGTGTTATGTCTTGGAACTTGTCTCAACTCTGTTCCCAGCAATGAAAGGTTGATCCTTTTGGCAGGTTCATTTCCTGGAATCACCATATCTCTGAGTATGATCAGCTTGATCTTGTTTCCCTATCTTCGCTTGCCTACTTTGATGCCGTTCTCTTCCTACACGTATGTCAATTAGTTGAATAGTGTTCCTGTCTATTCGTTTATCAAATAATTTATTCAGAATACGTAATTTACAGATTATTGTGCACTCAGCTATCCAAATAGTAGTGATCACAGCTTAGTACTTTCCCATTTTCAATTTCATCCACATTTCGATCAAACAAGTTGAAGATCTAGGAGATGAATCGAAGAAAAGGGGTAAGATATTGGGTACAGCAGATACCTGATAATAAACAGAAAGAAGCAAAGCTTCTGTGCCAAACTTGTGAAATGGACCCCCAAAAAAGGAAAAAGAAAAAAACTTAATCTTGAGCATGCCTCGTAATAGAGTAAAAGAATCATAAGCACGCGATCATAAACTGTGAGAAAAGCTTTACGAATTCATGACTGATCACTTCTTGCTTTTTTGTATGTGACAGTGACGAACTACCCAACTTTCTGACTCGTGAAGTGAAAAGCTTTAATCGCTCACAGCCACTCCTGCCTTCAATAATTCCAGGGTGACTAATGATGGAACTAATTATTTCAGCTTTAATGGAGGAAGGAATTATATTAAGAGAGAATAAATCCTTTTTATAGTTTAAAAAATTCTTAATTTTATTTTTTTTAAATCACTTCAATTTAGAAAATAATAATAAAATACAATAAAATACAGGCGATATGGACAATTAAATCTTGTTTATAAATTTGACATAACTCTTTAATTCAAACTGAATTAATTAAATTCTACCAAATTAATAATTTATTATAATTATCTTAAACTATTAATTTAAATTGAGTTTAATTAATTTAATAGCAAAGCTAAGTTGATTACTCCATGTATAGCGATTCTATTATTTGTATTTTGTTATTATTTTTTAACCAAAAATTTTAAAAAAGATTTCTTTTAGAAAATTAAAAATTAAAGTATTATATTTATAAAAAAATAAAGTATTATAAAGCAGATTTATATATAATTCTGATGTGCACGAATTTAATTAAAAAATTTATTTTTTAAAGTCATACACTTCTTATTCAAAGTCTTAATTTGGATTGTTAATTACTGAAATTCTATAAATTAATTGTCAAATTACAAACAAAAAGAGATTTTACGAAAATAAATTCTAAAAGGCACAGGGTGGTTGTTTAATGAATGGATGAATAGAGGTAAGCACAAGGTGACACACGGAAATAAAAATAGAGGAATTGATCCCAATTCTAAATATGCACTTGCATCGAATGTCCTTTGAGGTTGATTCTTAGTATGATATATATGTTTTGATTGTTCTATACTTTTGGATGTAAAAGAAATAATATATTTATATGAATTTTGTTATTTGTATAAAATTAGTGGAAAATTCAATATCCATTTACGTGGTAACATAATATTTGAAGTATGTATTAAAGTAAATATGACATTCTCTAATTTGATACTAAGATGACTCTTATAGAAAATCATTTTTTAACATAATATTATAAATTGGAACTTCTCTTTTTTTATTTTTGGTTTTATAAAATTAAGTAGAGTGTTAAATCTAATTTATGCTTTAATAAAATACATTATTAGGCCCTCATGCTTATCTTTATTAATTATTTTAATTTAATTTGTATGTAATTAAACAAAAAAATTGACACAAACAAGGAGAATTCGCAAGAACAGTTCAATCTAAAATCAACAAGTTAGATCGGATTTAAGACCGAGTTCAAAATTCGATTTGATCGTTTTTATTAAAACGATGGTATTTTAACATACTTTTTTAAAATGATGTAATTTTATTCTATAAATTTAAGAAAATAAGATTAAAATGAGATGGTTTTGAAGGATTAGAACTCAAAACTGGAATTGTGCAATTCAAAGCTGATTAAACTTGGAAGCAAACTCAGCATTGCCCTGGAAAAGTTCTTAGCCTGGCTCAATCCGATACATTGTGATTCATAGACCAAAGGAGAATATATCTAGCTATGTTACACGTAATGCAGCTAAGTGACACAAAACAATATTTTATAGAGATTCTTGATAAGGAAAGGTTAGGAGGGTATCGGACATACCCCTTAAAGCCTGCTGAATTGAGTTGGAGCATACCCCTATGATCACTCTCCCACATTTTATTGATTAGTCCACATGATTGGACATGTCAAGGACCATCGAGATCATTTTGGTTCATTATTTTCAGACATTTTAGTGATTAATTTTTCTTTTTTCTTTTAAATTTATATAATTTGTTGGTAAACAAGTTTGATTAGACAAATAATACGGGTGATTAAAGATGAATCAAGTGTTGTAATATGAAAATGTTTTGACATGATTGGACTTGAGTCTTACTAATTTGGAATTAGATGCACTATTACTACCACATAGGACAAGTACACGTATTGATTAATCTTTGGCAATGCTTCAACTCACTTTATTTCTGATTGTTATTGCCAAAGTTGGTGAATAATTTAGGACCTTAGGGTAAAAATACAAGGTAAGCAACTTAGGCTAATCAATCATTTCAATTAAACTATTGAAATTAAGTTATTACCTACTCGTAAATTACATGTATTTGTAATTAAAATTTTTAACTAATTAATGACAATAATGGAATTTTTGGTTAGTAAAATGATCCAATTACTTATAATAAAATTAAAATTATTTCATTCATCTATGATTTTAAGGGGGCATTCACTAGAAAAACCTCCACACAAATATATGTGACAAAGATATTGTCACGCATAAATAGTTAACGAAGAGCCAAATATACCCACTTGGGAAAATTGAATAATACATATTTATTAAAAATAAGAATAAATAAATACATATATGAGAAGGTGATGATGATATGATCATGAGGCTGAGGCAGAGACACACCACCCCAATGATATATTAATTATATGAGAACAGAAGCAGGATCCAATCCAAAGGCAAAACTAAAAGTTGGATGGTTTGGACATGGAGGATCGATTCTGATTCTGAAGCTGAAGCCATTGGATGAAGCTTTGGAGTGTAGCGACATCAGCTCTGTAGTGCTTTTGTGTAAACTCCAACAGGTCTGACCATGTGAAGTCTGGGTACTTCCTTGTCACTTCTCTGCAAACAAGATCTTGTGGGGGGCTCACCACCTTGTCCTCTTTCGGGCTCACGAAGAACACCAATGATCTTCTCTCCCTCTCCCTGTTCACCACCGCTCTGTGCAAGCAACTCTTGTATATTCCATTCGATAATGCCTGAAACCCAAAGGGTTTGGATCATATAATCTTAATCTCAAATGCCAGAAACAGGAACTCACTTTTTACTTTGTGTCTTTTCACTTTCATTCAACCTTAAACTTGTCAACTTATTTTTTAACAAAGATGTGACTGATATGATAATTGTACACGTGACCATGTCTATATGATTGTCCTAATCACGATTAGTGTATCATAATTTAACCTTAATTCAACACGTTTGTCTTATATAAACCAAAACAAAGATGGTTTAAGAGTAACTTGATGGAGTTCTTCTTATATTCACCCAATTTTTATTTATTCAATGACCTGAATTTATCCAAAATACATTGCTAATAACATATGGAAAAAGAAGGTTTCTTATCTTGATGAATTTATTTAACTTAATCGGATTAATTAAAACAAAAATTACTTTTTAAAGAATATAAATTTGAAGTAAAAACAATAATATATTTAAAAAAGTTCACTAATAAATTGATAATTAAGTAATTTGACTAATTTATATCTTAATCATAATTATTTAAATGTGACTTTTGGAGTTTACTTTTTAAAGAATATGAATTTGAAGAAAAATAGGAAAATTTATAATAAAATACTAAAGAGAAAGTTCAATAATTAAGGAATTTGGATCACTTAATTACATCTTAATCATAATTATTTGAAATTCATATTATATAAATTTTGGTAAATTTAACTCATTCATCTCATATCAACTTTAAAAAGGTGTAAAAAAAAATATTTTGAAAGACTTTTCTTTTCCATTACATGTGATTTTTTGAGTTAAATTAACGATAATCATATAAACTAAGCTAAAGAAGTCATTAGAAAAATAAAAGGGTTTACCATGAAGGTATCACCAATGTTGATGACTAGAGCATCAGGACGAGGTCGAACTGCTTGCCATTTGTTGTTAGCGAAGACTTCAAGTCCACCAACTTGGTCTTGGTGAAGAATTGTTAACGAAGTTGGGTCACAATGAGGACCAGTCCCAAGTGTTAAACTTGAATTATTGCATGGTGGGTAATAGTTGCATCTCATTATTGAGCTTCCATCTTCAAAGTAGTTCCTGTAATGGAGTCGATCTATTCCCAAGCTAATCCCCAGTAGCTCAAATATCAACATTGACACTCTACTCATTTCTTCACAGTACTTTTGGTATGCCCACCTGCCAATTTGTACACCTTCCGTAATGCTATGACGGAAGAAGAAATTAGAAATGTAAAACCTTAAACTTTACTTACCCTGTGAGTTCAAAGTTCCGGCCTAAGACGGATTTAAAGTAGTCGACAACGACGGGCTTAAAACTACTGGGGCTGTATCCGAAGGAAAATGTCTCTTTCCACGGCAACTTTGACGAGTATCGATCAGCATGAGCACCTGCATATCCACACAGGCCTCCTGGTTTCCTCCTCAGGCTGAGCTTCTTGTCAAGTGGTAGCTTAAAGATCTTGTCAACCTCTTGGTGCACGGTTTGAATGAGACTTGCTTCCACGCCATGGTTGATCACCTGGAAGAAACCGTGGTTCGAGCAGGCACTCCTGACGAGCTCTGCAGCTCGAGCCGTTTCTTTCTCGTCTCCTCTGATGAACCCGCCCAAGTCCACCACAGGTTCCTGAAGCTCTTCTTGGTTCAGAACCAAGTCCCCATTTGGCCAAATGAACTCGGTTGGCAGGTTAACTTGCTTCTGCAACAAAGATGTGTCAAAAACCAGAACCCCACTTCCATTATCTGCATTTGTTGGAGGACACATAAGAGTACCTGAAGAGGAAGAAGTAGAAGAATCCATTAACAGATGCATTTATGTATCTTTTCTGGATTATATGCAGAGAACAAGAAACAGAAAAAAAAGATGGATTATATTTATATGTATAAGTAGCAAAAGTACTGGGGAGAAGTTTCATAAGAGAGCTTAGAGAAAGCTGAAGAGCCTGTTTCAGGAGTTGACATATTGATTTTGAGACTATAATTATGCTCAGGAACTTAAAAAGTTGATAAATTAGAAGGTGAAAGGTAAGGCCAAGGCCGTCCATTGTAGGGTTGGTAAGTTGTTAAGAAGCCAACAACTGAGACGAGTGGACGACCCCTTAGGTTTTGGTCACTTTCTCCATTTTTTGCCCCTTCCAAAAACAAGCCAATGGATACTTAAAAAACAGAACTAAATTTCACCCACACAGCAGTCTAAAACCTCCTGCTTTCTTGCCTTTGCATTGTCTCTTCTACAAGTTTATCAAAATAGGTCAGGCTTTGTCTCCAATGACACCATACCGTGTCATATCGACCTTTTCGATCTGCACTCTAAAGAAGTTGGAAGTGTAATTTACACTCAATATTTTCCAAAAATTCAAATTTAATCTCTATATTCACTTTGCACTTTAATATTACAAAAACTGTATTCATTGTACCTTAAATAAGAGACAAAAGTGGTAACAAAGATAAGGGTAAGAAATTATTGAGACCCAAGTAAAAATTACGTATTAATTAATTAATATTTAAAATTTTATTTTAAAATTATTCTTATTGTCAAGGCTCTCCAATTAATAATGTTAAATTATAAAGTTTTATTCTTAATTTGTGAATAAAAATATGCTCCTATTATCTTTTTTTAAATTTATGATCAGAAGGCATTGATCATCTAAAATTAACATAGTTAATGGTCGTAAATAACTTTTTTTAATTTTCTCTTAATATATAACGTTGGGGATATTTTATTTTTTAGTTCAAAATATGAAGATGCAAAAGGGATTGATTTAATGTATTCGTTAATTATTTCACTTCCACATAAATTTAGAAGATTTATTATTGAAATTAAAATTTAAAGAATTATTGATAGATAGAGTTATGTAAGGTAGATTTATCGTTTCATTGAACCTCAGATAAAACATTTTATTATTAACTTATTTCATTTCATTCTATTATGAAACCCTCAATTAAAAGATAAAAGTGTGTTATGTTCCATTCCGTTTCATTACCAACCCTTCAACCAAATAGGACCTAAGAGTAGATTTATCGTTTCATTGAATCCTAATATGTAACCTCAGATAAAACTTTTGGTTACATTTAATTTTTTTGTTACATAAAACTATCTCAACACATCATATTAAGTTAGTTGGGTTATTTAATAAAATAGACTTAATTTAGTATTAATTTGAAGAATGAAACTATAATTTTAACCGTATATTTAAGATTTATTTCTTCTTTTCTAGACTAGAGTGTGATTATTAATATTCTGACCTTGATGGTATAGCTTTTCTTTTTTCCATCAATAATTACTCCTCATTTCAACTCCATCCTCTTAGTTTCTTCTTCGGTCTTGTTTTATATGCATGCTTCAAAGTGCTAGGAATCTACTCCTCAAAACCTATGATATAACCCTAAATATGGTCTCGACCTATAAGGATCGTAGACCGACAATAGAATCTTTTTCAATAAATGGAACACATTAGTTGTCTACTCTTAGGTTAGGCAATAAGACTGGTCGAAGAAGAAGGAGAATGGCCAATAAAATCCGTAAGATTGCAAACAAATATCTATAATTCCAACACTTATTTGTCTTGTATAGGGTACAAGAAAGCATGGGACATCGATCTTCTCCATATAGTAGGCCAAAACTGTAAGGCAAAAGCTTATGCAACCCTCCATGTCTCTCTTTCTTCCCTTTGTTTTTTTTCCTAACCTATTGATCAGTAACAATAATTTATAACATGAGGACAGTCCTTCACTTGAACTTTGTGGTGCTCACGTTAACCAATTATAAATATATATTGTCCTTTTGTTCATCTTCGATCAGTGGGAAGCCATTGGAGCTATTTGTTTCACTTATTGTATAGAGTGATATATAGTAGACTTTAGAGGTGATAAGAGGATTGTAAACACTTAGAAATTTTACAAAGTTGGGGAACGTTGGACTGCAAATGTAGCCATTCACTATAGACAAATAGATAAGTGTATACATTAGTTTATCCATGTGTGGATATTCCCAGACATGCAGGCTAGGATCTAATTTCCAAATTTCCAGGCGGCGACTAAAAAGTTTTAGGGTTTGTTTTGTTTTAGAGGATTTTCAATGAAAATATATGTATTCAAATTTAAAATGTAAATTTTCAATCAGTTTACATACAAATTTTTATATTGAATTTTGATAATTAATCAGAAAATAATGAGTTTAAACCACACCAATATAATTACTTGCACTGGACTTCTATGTGTTTATAATTGTTAACGTATTGGATTAAACGCTGCATATGTCAGTTGGTTTTGCTAAAATAACAGTTATTTATGTGTCAGTTATGT
>JANIJH010000225.1:702238-723938 GCA_024520975.1 Erythroxylum areolatum | reverse complement strand
TTTTAATTTTCTGCTGTGTTACAAAATAAACAAGAGTGTTCCCTGCTGCAGTTTTAAAACAACAACGTTCCTTTCTATGGTGACAAAATAAACAACAATAATATCATTTGACTAGATAACATAAATAATTCATGTGAGTTGAGTCAAATTCATCATTTCAATTTCATATATTCATTCCCTATAGTTTAAACTCCAGTGGGTAAGTTTTCAATTTATTGTAGAAGTAAACAAGAAAAAGAAAAAAAGAGAACCATAACGCCTATGATGTGCTTGAACACAATAATTCCCTCAAAACAAAAATCTTCAATTAGATAATTCTTGTTCGAAAAAAGCTTCATTCACAAATTTAGAGTTGAATTAATTAAATATAAAATTTAATTAAATACTTCTCAGTCGAAGAAATATTTGTTTACGGGTTTAGAATCGTCTTATCAAACAAACTATTCTCCTTTATCGAAAAATGAGCGCAAAAATAAATTCTTCACTTAACGTAACCATAATCAAAATAAGTGATCTTTACGAGTATAGAGTCATCATATCAATCGGTATATTCTCTTTTAATCTGACTAGAAATAGGTGAACGATATAATAATTTATCTTTTTTTATATAAAGATTTATACAATAATTGCGAACTTTTGCTTAATGGAAAAATCGAAGATAAGAAATAAAAGCAAAGAAATAGGAAAACAAATGAAAGGAGGAAGAAAAAGAAGAAAAAAAAGAGAAGAAACAAACTAGTGTAGGAGAGTTTGAAGACAAAGAGGTTTTCATAAACCCTAGTAGAAAAAAGCAAAATGTAAATCCTCGGACAAGGACATGAACACCAACTTTAGCTTACAAAATCTCTTAAACTCGTTACATACTTCACCATTCCTAACATTTTTTGTGAATATACTAAGAAGAAGACAATGATAATAAGATTGAAGACATCAAAAATGGTTCAATCACTTCCTCTTCCTAAAACGACAAGACTTACTCTTAAATCTTCCAAAACCCCAAAAGTTAAGCACTAACTCGTGGGATAGCATATGCCATGCACATGAACAAGTTCGATATTAGGGTCCACCCACCTTGACATCACACAATAGAGGTTTCAAACTTTTTCATAATTTGATGATTTAGAGGCCTTTTACTTTATGATGTAAATTTAATAATTGTTATGAAATTTAATAATTGTTATGAATTTGCATAACAATTTATAAATTACATGTTAATTATATGTAACAAGAATGATTATATGTTACTTATCTTTTTAATCTCTTCTCATCAAAAAAGAGTAATTTAAAGGTCGCTTATCTTAACATTAAAAATTAATTATTTTTAAAATTTAATATTAAAATAAATACATATAAAGAATCCCATATGAAAGGAATTTGGAAACAAATGATAAAAGTGTAGTAATTTAATATTATATTGAATCATCAAGGTTAAGAAATTACCAAGCTGGATTGGGCTAAGCTTTTTTACCAAATCCAAATCCAACCCCTAAAGCCTAAAACTAAAAGCTTAGCTCAAATCAGGCTTTAGGCCATATTACATGAGCCCATGTCCATTCATATAATAAATCAAACATTGCATTGCACTATTATTTGTTAGGCAACAATAATTTTGAACATTTAATAAATACTTTTTTTCTTGATATATAAAATATTTATAGATTGAGTTTTGGTTTTAATTTTTTTTTAAAATGTGATTTGATATACATTTAAAAATATGTAATAGCATAGTTACGTCACATACATGATTTATTTAGATAATAGTAATAATTGTAGATTTTTTAATAATAAAAATTGGTTTTATATGTTACGTAAGTCTAGTAATAATTATATTTCTTATAAAATTTTAAAATTTTAAAGTTTCATTTTTAAAAAATTTCAATTAAATACTAAAAATCAAACAAATGAGTTTAATTACTGATGTAATTAAATAAAATATGTAAAAATTGATATTTAAATAACTTATCTGATTTTTTTAGTACCCCATAAGTTTTGAATATCAAACAAATGACCATATTTTGAATTTATATTTAATTATTAATATATTTATCAAAATATTCAGTCACATCAATAAAATATTAGTAAAATTAATGTTTTGAATTGTAATATTTAATTTCATCAATTTAGATATTTAATTAAAAATTAATAATAAAAATAAAAAATTTTAACACTTTCTAATTTGTAGTCCCGCATAATTTTATTGAGGCATTATTATATCTGATCTTATATCTAAAAAATATATTTATTTGTAAAAATATTTCAAGTGGTGATAATTAATTATCCTATCCTTTTAAATAAAAAAATTCCGTAGACCTTGGACCATCTGACAGATCAAGTCAAACATGCGTAACACGTGCGAAAAAACATGTCCAAAGGTGTTCGATCCTTGGATGGAACCTAAAGTCACATAACAGTTACATACTGTCCTTATCTGCCAAAAAGCTTGCATGGTATTGGGGAACGACCATTTTGGTTGCTCGAATTATTTATTAGGACTTAATGGAGTGCACGCAAGGAGGAGTGAGGCCCTTCAAAATTGTCAATAAAGGTGACTTTTTTACTCGGAAAGATGACAACTTTTCAAGGACCCAACAAAGACTTGAGTTGAAGAATCAGCTAGGAGACACCATAAGTACCAGTTTTGAGTCTCATATCGAGGTTTGTGGTCTATCTGTTCTGGGTCGTGTTCTTTTTTGATTGTTGGTTCATAGGAAAAAGGTCAAGAGGAGTTTTTAGCGAGGGAACGAGATATGGGGAATGGGGAGTCAAGTTTATATGATGAATATGTGCAGCAACCAACTCAATCTTATGCAGGGAGTTCATATCCAATGTCTGATGATCACCATGTCCATGGACATACGCATAGGCCGCATCAGAAGCACCATCCAAAGTTCATAGCTGACAATTTCGGTTCTTTGGATGAGGTATTTTTTCTGTTTCACCTTTGAACCTTTTTATTAGATCCGTATGGTGGCTCTCTGATTTTAGTCATATCTGCAGATAATTTAGCCTTTTCCTTGATCTTGATTAGAGGGAAATTAAACGAATATGAAACATACGATGGAAGCTTCTTGTTTACTCTCAAGATGAAGTAATCATTGGTTAACTTGGTTACATGCTTCTAGCTTTCTGGTTGGAGTTACGATCTAATGATATCTGATTGTGGTTGAGGATGCTATGATAATTTGGTTCTCCAAAGGATTTGTAGCGTAATTCTTGAAGGAATTCGGTGAAGAAGTACTTCACTTGACAATAGATGCGAGGTCAACTATGGATAAACGGATCTTTCTCCAACTTAGCTGAGGTACAAACTGTGTTGGTCGCGAAAATGAGTGTTTCAGTGTTTAGAGTCATGTTTAACAGCTTATTCATTTTCAGTGCAGCCTCAGATTTGGGCAGAAAACCTGTTTACTGTTTTCTACTCTTATGGTTGCGAACGAATAGCTGGTAAGATATTGTTGGTATAAAGATCTTAACTTTTTGACAAATCCTTTACAAGAGAATGGCTTTGAAGGCTTTTCATGCAAAATCGCTGATTGTAGTGAGAAAATAAAATTCGGTAAGGTTTAAATTGATTGGACTAGTTACACTTAACTGGCTTTCTCCTGGATTGGGCTGTGGAAAGCAGGAGGATGCTCTGGAAGAACTTTTTTCTTTGGAAGAACTTTTTTTCTCTCTCTTTTTGCGGGGGGTGAGGGTCAAGTCAGGTGCGTGTGGTGGTGGGTGGAGGAAGCACCGGAGGGGGATATCTAAGTGAAGAAGCAAGGGACAATTTCCTCTGTCTGACATCTTTTTAACCTGCACTTATGGTGTTGCTTGCCTCAACTTTAGGGACTCAGGTTATTCGATTTATAACTTTAGGTTCTTTCAGATATTTGGGTCTGTCTTCTTCTGTATTCCAAAAATGGGAAGAGTTTCAAGTGTATGGCTTGACTGTGGAATACAGCTTCAAGGAGGATACTGCTTATAAGAACGTTGTTGAAAGAGGCAGAGGAACACACCCAAGCTTCAGGCAATGATGTACTTATAAAGATCCTTGGTAACGGGTTGAAAATCTGTAGTCACAAATTCACAGTAGCAGAATAGTTCAGTTTGCTGGGTTTTAAAAATTTAGATTACAAATAATGGACATAGCAGTATTATCATAAACATGGTATATACTTGAACTTCCAGTTTCCTGAGGACTTTCGGTTGTAAGACCATCAAAGTAATGTTGGGTACTCATTTGATGTTGTCAACACTATTTAAGGACATGTTACTTCCCACTATTATCTGTAGTGCTCTTGATTCATGTTTGTAGAAGGAAGAGTGGTACTTGACATGTTGCAGACGATAATTGATGAATAGTCTGCAAGTGAAAACAAGTTTTAAATGCTAGAATCTGTGGGCTAGCTTGTCACTAGCTTCATAGGGGGATGCATCAGCATTTCCAAATATCAGATTGAGATTGTTGATCTTAGAATTCTATATAACCTATGGAAATTACAGACAGAATTATCATGAACATCTTAATGTTCCCTGTTTACAGTTGTTTGAGTTCATATCTTGGTCCTGGATGTAGATCTTTTCAGCATATTTGTTTCATATCCTAAGAGAGCGTATAGCAATAACAAATTCTGAACCCTTCCAGGTTATTTCAGCACTGAGAGAAGCTGGACTTGAATCATCAAATTTGATACTTGGTATTGACTTCACAAAGAGTAATGAATGGACAGGTGAAGTTTCTTTCACTTTAGGTACATAAGATTATCAGTTCCCTGACTCCTGATAAATTGAGATTTGAGATGAAATTTTTGTTCCAATGTTAAGGCAAGTACTCCTTTCACCGGAAAAGCCTCCATGCAATTGGCAGCACACCAAATCCCTATGAGCAGGCAATCTCTGTTATTGGCCGTACATTGTCTCCTTTTGATGAAGACAACTTGATACCTTGTTTTGGTTTTGGTGATGGTTAGTGCACTTATAATCTTTTGGCAGAAAATTTTTCTACTAATTTTTTTAAGAATATATCCCTGGATTTTCATCTTTTTAATTTATTGTTTTTTTTCCCTTTGTCTTGTAGTATCATCTCATGAGAAATATGTCTTTAGCTTTTATCCTGATCATCGACCTTGTCGAGGTTTTGAGGAAGCTCTTGCACGGTACAGAGAGATTGTTCCATACTTAAAATTGGCAGGTATTGCAATCTTCTTTATTCTTGTTCTCCCGGCTGTCTGTGATTGCCACACTTTTTTCTCTTCATGTATAATTGTTTCTTCTGCCACAGTCGCCCATCTATTTAAGTTGGTTTCTGGCCTCCCTAGCACATTAGTTTATTGTGCTTAAAAGGGAAACAAAGGTTCCGAAAACGAGTAACATCATACCAGTACAGTACAGATGTTGTTTAGAACTTATAGTGTTAATGCAATCAGCTCAGATTTTTAGTTGGGGTCTCTAACCGATTGTACCTTGCTTTCGGTGCTTCCTTTAGCCTTTTACCATGATTGCAGAACCAAGAATGACCTGAAAATGAGCCCTGTAAGCTTATGATCTCAGTTCATATGTATAAGAACTTGAACCTCTTAGAAAATGAATGCTATGATAGGTGACTAGGAGGATTCCTAAATAGAGTGTATAAGAAGATTTTCAGTACTCACTGTACCCTTCTACAGTATTCAGAAAGGTTTACCCTTGAAACATTTTGAATGCTGAAGTAATGTCATCCATATGCTTCTCAAAAGTAAGAAGGTTTGAATTAGAGTTCAGTCTTTTCGAGATAAAACGATGTATACAGTGGAAGTGCTTTTAGTTTTGTAAATTTGGCCTTGATTGAATAGGTTGTGGATCAATGCAGAGAAATGACAGCCATGAATTCTTATCTTATATGTAGGTCCAACCTCTTTTGCCCCCATTATTGATGCTGCAGTTGACATTGTGGATAAGAGCAATGGACAGTATCACGTTCTTGTTATTATTGCGGATGGACAGGTTCTTGAACATTGCTCAACACCAACTTCGCAAATCCAATTATCGAATCCATTCTAACTTCTATTTCATTTTCCGACTCATGGATGCTAGGTCACCAGGAGTCCTCTTACACCACCTGGGAGTTACAGTCAACAAGAACTGGAAACTGTAAATTCCATTGTTGCTGCTAGGTAAAGAAATCCTACCCCTATCTCAATTTATCCATGTCCTTTAGCAGCCACTTTAATCCATGTAAACCTGATGAACAGTCATTATCCTCTTTCAATTGTTTTGGTCGGAGTCGGAGATGGACCATGGGATGCTATGCAACAATTTGATGACAGTTTTCCTCAACGCGCTTTTGATAACTTCCAGGTAAAGTGGACATATTGTGTCAGTAAAAAGTGTCATAAAAGGGGGACTAAAATGCATTTAGACCTTGTTCTTTATCAGCTTTTCTGGTCAAAATCATCCAATATCGGCTTATTATGATTTTATCACACCCTTATGCATTTGAGTATGTTGACTTTAGTATTATGCTCAAGAAAACATATGTGGGCGTGGATATGTATACAGATCGAGAGTTATGGATGTTGAAATCCCCAGAATCTGTTTTATCTACGTTCATTTCCAAAAGAGTGAATGCGAATATGTTGAGCTTGTTGGATATGAACAATTTCGGACTTGCTGCAAAAACATACGTTGAACCTCTCAGCAACATCTGAAAGTTCTTGGTGGTTTCTGTTATTGCATATGATCCTGACATTAGGGAATTAACTACGTAGGACTTTTTTTCCGTTTTGCAGTTTGTCAATTTTACAAAGATCATGTCAGAGAACAATGAAGCATCTAAGAAAGAGACATCCTTTGCACTTGCTGCTCTGATGGAAATCCCATTGCAGTATCAAGCTACTCTAGCTCTTCCTAGAACCCAGTAAGCTAGCTAGTAGATTTTGCAGTTAGATTAATCAACTTGAGGAGTTCAATATCAGCTGTTCCGTTTGTGCAGCAGAGACAGTGCTCCATGCACGAGGCCGCTTCCACCTCCACCTGAAGTAATTGATCATGATAATGCATTTAAACAAGTTCCTCAAATGATAAAATTTGAAGCAGTTGAATCGACATCAGCAGCAGTAGCTGAACCGGTATACTTTCACTTCCCACGCATCTGTATTTAAGCTTAATGTTTCAATGAATATTAATTTTTCACAAAGAATTCTTGTTATCGTAAAAGGGTTGCCCAATTTGCTTGACAAACCCGAAGGATATGGCTTTTGGATGCGGTCATATGGTAAGTTTACCTTTATCAAGTTATTCCTGTATGTCTTCATTTTGTCAAATTCTTATCCTTTCTTTTCCTTGCCGAAGACTTGTAAAGAATGTGCTGCGACTATTACAATGTGTCCTTTGTGCCGGGAACCAATAAAACAGCGCCTGAGACTGTACACTTGAACTGAAGAATGGCTGCTGATATGTGTTCGATGCCCAAGAATGTTGCAGAATTATGAAGAAAGAGAATCTCAAGACATAAGAATTGATCCAACATAAGAATCCATGTATTTGCAAGACTTAAATATGACAGAAAGGCATATCATATTAATTGCAAATGGAACTTTAGCCTATGCAAAATTTATTGTTTAAATCATAATGATTTAATTTCCTGTTCATCATCACCTCATCATATCATGCTCTATGTCAACTTTGGATAAAAAGAATGTAGTTCAAATATGAAGATAGAAGTAGACCCCAATGTTAATTATGTTACGGGGCAGTTTTGTTTGAAGAAAATTATGTTTAAATTGGAAACTTTACAAGTAATGGAACATCTTCGTAACTCTTTGCGTTGATCAAATTGTATTCATTCAGTCATTTGTTTGAACTTGTAAGGAACTCCAATTCACATTTCATATGACAATAAGGGCATAAAATTAGCTCAGAAAGCCATACATGTAAATCCTTTGGAGATAGGGTGTGCAGACAATTTATACAAGTTAATCCTTTGGAGATAGGGAGTGCAGACCGTTTAAATAACAGTAGAGAGAGGTGAAACTCCTGGAGTGTCAAAAGGACAATCCCCGGAGTTACGCCAAGCTTCTACCGCAACAGTGAATTTTCTTCGTCCATGTTCAAACATGTTCTAATGCAACAGTCAAATCCCAAGAGCCTGGTTTTACCTTGCACTTCACATCCGAGTTTCTGGGTTTTCTTTGTACAATTTGTGATAGCCCATTTGTGAATCCATTTGGTTTGATCGCTGTACTTCAGATAAAGCATCTCACATAGGTGAAGTTGGCACTTTCCTTGATAAGCACAATATTTGATTCCCCTGGAGAAACACAAGTAAATAAAGGTGATGGTTTCGTTACAAATGTTAAAAGTTCCATCGGTCTAACTGCCGCTTGGCTTCAGCCATATCTTTCTGAGCCTTCTTCCTCCGATAGAATATTGGACAATCCCGACTGTCAAAAAAAGTAAACCGAAAAATATTACCAGTTACATAAATCAAATGATTTTTGGGTTTCATCTCTTTTCTTGTTTTCTTTTACCGAATTTGATGCATTCGGATGAGAGATCCAAGCTAAAGTTCAAGAAGAATATTATTTTTTAGTGAGTTAATGAAATAGTGAAGCTGATGGTAAACCTTGTACAAAGAACATCCTGGTGAAGAGAGCCTTGACACTCCTGGCATTGCGTCCATAGCCTCCCAAAAAGCAACTCCAACTCAGATACTGCAAGCAGTTACAGTTCTGCACAATCAATCACAGAATTTCTCCCAATACTAATATCATCTCATAGAGAATAAGATTCGTGAACAGATATATACCTTGAGAAACCGTTTTACAGTAAAGCTCTGCTTCTCTTCCTTTGCAATGAGAGCAGAGAGTCCGATCGGAATCACTGGTCCAGAAAAACAGAAGTTGTGCTTGGTATGATGTAATAAAGTGGAATGGAATTATGATAGATGTATTGACTTGACGATTACATATGGTAGCTATATAATAAACCGTGCATTTAAACAGTGTAAAGCAACATCCATGGCATTTCACATACTCAGAACCAGCGAAAAAAGAAACTGATTTTACTATTGAATTGACATTGTACCCATTGCATTATACCGAATACCATCCAGTGTTATATCTCCATAAAGTCAATAATTTATGTTTGTCTGACACTGAAAAGATATTCAGGACTTTTCAATTTTGATCGTTAACAACAATTCTACATATCATCCAAAAAGAATTAACAAAGATGAGCAGAGAAGCATACCTAATTATTGCCTTGCAACCAATGCAACTGAGTTGTTTCTTAGCAAATTTCATGATGCCCCCATTTGAAGGAGTTGAGATTGATATAGACCTTGTATGACTTCCATGGAGGAGCTCTTTACTAGCATTCTTCAATATAGGCTCAAATATTCTTAAAAGTGGCTGCAATATGAATGCTATGATGAACTGGCGTTGCCAAGAAAATCATATTTTAACCAGAGACACACAAACCAACCTTACTAATTTGGTTCTCAAGATAGTATTGAGGATCTATTGGTATGCTGTTTTCAAGCACGTAGATAGGGTCCTCTGATCTCTCATAAGCCTGATAAGAGTAAAATCAAGCCAAGGATCAAAAGATGACAACTATTTTAAATAATATCAAGGAAACTAACTGAAACACAGTCATGTGAAGAACCACCTTGGCACCTTTCGCAGCTTTTATAATAACATAAGGAACTCGATCCCCAACATTTGGTGCAGTGGCAGCATCTCTCTACGAATGATAGACATAGGGATTTTATTACACTTAAAATTATGAAATTATTGAAAATTCCAAGACATCAAAACTCTGATTTCTCTGAAATAATGCTTATAAAAAGATGAGAACCAGAAAGTTGCATAATTATTGATAATCAGCTATCCATAAGAGTGACACAACCCCTATTAAACTTCTCAAACACAAGATCAATATAAGTTTCCACTAAGTTTTATCTCCTGCAATGCCCTACTGATTTATGCACGATTATGGTTGATTCCAGGGGTCCATTGGAGATGATTAGCTTTAGCCAGAAATCGCTAGTTTTTTAAACATATTCCAACAAGGGATGGAAGTCGAACAGCGACAATCATGCAAAAAAAAATTCAAAAAGAGCTTTGGCCATAGGAACTCGATGAGGGAAAGTAGTAGAAACAACATGCTGAAACCTAGGGTCTTAACCAGTGATAATCACATATATGAAACAAAAGCAATTTGTAGAAAAGAATAAAACCTAGCAAGAAATACATTCATAAATATGTAATAGCTAGGTACAGCATTAGTAGTGCAACAATGCAAATAGGGAGCATCACATTAGTGAAATTTTAACTATGCAAGTAAACAAATCAAAAGGAACCTTGCGCATGCGCTCAGCAAGTTCAACATGAGCTGCCTTTACTTCATAATCATCTCCTGTTTTTGTCAAGCCCTGATGTAAATAAAAGTGCGTTAGGTAACAATTCAAGTTAATGTACCCACGTGTTAGATAACACTAGATAGAGAGCAATAGCTCTATATTATTCCGAAACAAGAAGGAAGAGCCTTCTTCACAAGGGAAAACCCCCTTACAATCTCAGGAAATCTTCCAAGAATTTTTTCCAATCTAAAAGCCTACCCCCACTACCCCCATAGACTATAATTTTACATCTACTTATCCTAACAAAATTCTAGAGAATAGATATCACCTACTAATGACCTAAATCACTAAAATATATCGATATCTATTCCGTGTATAAACTAACCACTCTCCTCCTCTGTGACCCTTATTCCTAACAAAGTACTTCAAGTTGATTACAAAGGACTCCAGAAACTGTGAACAGTTGAAGTTCCTTACCTTTGTGATCACTAGAAGTGACAAATCCACACGATTCATAAGAAGATCAGATATGGTGTTTTTAACATATTGAACCGCACCAGGGACATCTCTGTCAATAAGAATCTTATGAAGGCACTCTGTAACCAAGTTTTTGACCAACAAACAGTTGTCTCTTCGAACAGTTTCAATGCCTGCCAATTATATAAGCCAAGTCAAATTACAAGGCTCACAGCCTACAATAAAAGAAAGAAAAAATAGAAACAAGGTTTGATAAGCACAACTTTAACCTTTAGTGTCCATTTTGTCAAATTTCTCCGGATTAGTCCAGAATAGCCCAGCATATCTCTTCTTGCTAATCAAGAGATATGGATAATAAACCTTCTCAAACTCTAGCTTGATGGGCTTCACAATGCAAATATCCACATTAAAAAATAGTTTGGTTAATTACAGGTATTACACATTAAAGGAAACCTAATGTTGAAGAGTATCACAGAGTATAAAAAGTCAGCTTGTGGAATAAATTCAAAGGTGTAACAACAATAGGCTTACCTTTGTGAAAGTTCCACTGATGTAGTCAGCAGCTTCTCTCCCCAACTTCATGGCTTCTTCCACAGTAGGCACCCCAAACTGCACCATGACAGAATCTGTGTCCCCATAGATAACCTGCATAATTCAAAGAAAATAAAGCAAAGAAAAATGAGAGAGTACTTTACTATTATGGTTCTAAGATATCTTGGAACCACCACCAGCCTTCATGTTACCAACCTAATCTTCCTGACCGGAAAGGAGATCAGATTAAGAGATGGATCTAAGTGCTTTATGTCTTCCTTTCTTTGTTATAACGAATATTTACTTTATGTTTACACACATGACCCAAAACTACCAATTATGCAAGTATAATACGGTGTACCATATTCCAAAAAAGATACAGCTGGCATACCTCAGCATTGTGCTCATAACCTCTTAATATGGTGAACTTGTCCTCCACAAGCCTTTTTGTGTGTTCAATCATTTGCCGACCTTGACATGGAAAAAGCTTCTCAGATGAAATGAAATTGGAAATGAATGAGCTCATTTTCTTATCAGCGTACACAATTTATAGTTAGTATCACAATGAGAATACCATAGCTAGTAACGCTTGAAGATATCTCTAAGCACGGTAATTGGCCAATTGTAGCTCCTGTGAATCCATACACAGAATTAGCACTTACCTGCAAAATCAACAAACCTCAAAGACCTTAAACTATGAGTGAGTTGATAATGGGGGACAAAATTGTAGCTGAACAAGAGACCATGTACTGCCGTTCACAGATTTCTGAAACAAGCTTACCTTCAAGGCCAGTTGTCGACCATCTAGAACAGCCTTATCAAGAGGATCTTTTGCTTCCTAAATAACAGCATAACAAAGTATAACAAGTCAAGGAGCACCAAAGACATGAAAGGATAGAAAATGGAGCCCAAGCAATAACAGCGTTGTTGAATAAAAGCATTCACGTAGAGTTTGACATGAAAAATGAACTACCTTTAAATCAGCTTTTGCTCTTTTACGAGCAGTCAACAGTTCTTCAAGAATTTCTGGAAGAATTCCCTGAAAGTAAATCACAATACACTTTCATCAAATTCAAATTTGATTCTTTTGAGAAACCAATACACTTTAATCCAGAGAACATCAACACAAAACAGAAATGATAAAGAGAGCACAAGGATTCACTTATAAATGACATGTTAACCTTCTGCAAGTTTGATTTGACAAATGTTTCACCAGATGGTGTTTTGTTGACACATTCAGGGGGGAGGTTGAGCTTACGAACATCTTCAGGAGTGACCTTCAATAGTTACAACAAAATGTAACTCTTTAAGAATTTTCTCATTTAAAAAAGAAACTTATTTAGTTTATACTAAAAATAAAATAAAAATCATAATCACCAGAGTACAATAGCATAGATTGTATGCCATCATGATAGACGGATACAGAGATGCAAAATCAAGTGTTGCTATCGGATTTTCATAGAATCCTGCTCTGGCCTCCAAAACCTGAATTTTGCAGAATCTAAAGTATCACCAAGGACATTCCAATTCATAGAAAGTATAGATCTTTTGAGAAACAAATTCATCACAAAATGAAGCTTTGAAAGTGCATAATTTGCCATCCTCCTGTATGTTATTAAGCATTCTGAGCATTAACCGAGATTCAATTGCTTCAGGTAACGAATTGTACTCACAGTGGCACCCTCATATGTTCCCTGTTCAGATCCTGACTGTTTTACATTTGGAATGACAAGGCCCTTTTGTTTAGCTTTCCTTAAGAGTTGAGAAAGAACCTGAACAAAATAAAATCATGAATTTAATCTACCATTATCACTTTATACACCAAGCTAACAACCAATTAAAATTTGCAAACCTTGATGCTTTGACCCCTGGAAAGAAGAAAGGATATAGGAACACCTGTGACACGAGCCATTTCTACATAGTTGTAAATATACATCAGTTTGTCCAAGAGTCGTTGTGGGAGATAAGCATCCTGGATTCCACAAATTTTGACATTAAACAGGATGCTATACAAGCTTGACTATCCTTGTACCAGTGGTCCACTTCTATTAATGTGCAACTTACAACTAAAGAAAATAAACTTGTGCTGTTGCATAAATGTTGGCAAAAAATTATAGATGCAGGTTGAGACAATGTTTTATCCTCTAGCCAAGTATGAACCACGCAGACATCTAGAAGTGAAAATAAATGTCTGAAATCAGGCAATGCAGGCTCGCAACAATTCCCTAGCAATACTTATAATAAATTAAGAACTGCCTGACAGTAAATTTTATTTCAGTGCCACTGTATTACCTTTCAAATAACAGGGGGATATGAAAAGGACCAAATCTATATATCAAGCCGAAATCACCATACTACTCTCTCAAACTTTAATTTCTAACTTGAGGATCACTTACAATGATGTTCATTTGACAGGCACAAAGTGGGAAGCAGACATACAGTTCCAAAACCATAATTAAACTAAGCGACACACCTTCAAACAATATACAGCAAGCCGTCTCCTAGTTTCTGCATTCCCATTCTGGAGATCTGCAATTATTGAATGATGCACATCTTCTTTCTGCAAAAAGATGGAATACATGAGCTTACCAACACAACTTGCTAATCATTCTTCGTAGGCAACAGATAAGGCAAAACATATGCTTAAAAAGGGTTTTAAACAGATAAACAATACAAGAAATGCTGGATGAAAGCAATCCCAGCAGAGTACATGGATTCAAAGATGGGAGAGGGGAGTGAAAGGAGTGGAGTGGGTAAGGAAGTAAAGCAGTTAGCATTCATTGGAAAAACCTACAATCGATGAGTTCCATCCCATGCAACCTATACCCACCTACCATTACCACAATACCAAAACAAGCACCTCAAAATTGATAGAAGTGTAGGTCCTTGTTGGTTACATGAGAAAATGCTTTCGTTCAAACAGTCAGGCAGTACTCACAGGTACAACTTTCTTCTAAATTTTAATTCTAGAACATGGGTCCAAAATTTCAGTTGAAGATTAAAATACTTGCACATGAAGCCACTTGAAATATAAAAGAGAGAAATACAAAAATTACCTGCTCAGAGAGGAAGTGTGATGAAACAGAATTCAAGGAATAAGAACTCAGTTTATAATCTCGTTGCATTGCCTGCAAAAAATATAGTATTTTGTTAACAAAAGAGGATAAGTTACAACAGAAAATAAAGAATGTACCCATTCAAGTAACCACTCTATTAGACAAAACCTGAAGTAAATCAAATTGAACTCTGCCTTCTACTGTAACTTCTTTGCTTTCCCTTGTTCCATATTGCCTGTACAACACATAACAATCATCATCATATGTCATTTAGGTTGAATGTACACCAGAGGTTAGCTAAATCCATTAAACGTGCTGACAAACTGCTTCAAAGAAACAGATATGCAACAGTTAATTGACACCCAGCACTATATCATGACCACATCATTTAAGGAGAGGGGAAATAGTCATTAATTATTTTTTACAACAGACTATGGTATTGGTCTGATAACTATTTTGATATCGGGTCACATCTACAATGTTTACGTTTGCTTTAGTGCATGATAGAGCTCATTTCACCATACATTAACATAGGAAGAAAACTGACAAAGATGAAAGGAAAGCAATCAAACAGCAGTTTAGAAGGGAAAGAATGGAATTTAAATAAAGCAAGGTGTTAGTGTACCTTGATGAAAAAGTTGTATCTTTTACTCGTACCCTACTGTTCCTGATGCGGCCTAGTACAGGAAATTCTGATATTCCCAATGCTTCAGCTCTCTGTAAGCCGAAAAAGAAAAGGACAATTGCGTTATTAAGACACAGATATTCTTTAAAATAACAATTTAGAATACAAGCTAACCAACCCATCTTATTGTCAACAATCACTACCTACCTCAATGAGATATGGCAGGTCAAACTTGCAGATATTGTATCCAATTATAATATCCGGGTCTACTTCACGGATAAAATCCTGTAAGCAAATCAATCTATCATAAACAAAACCATGTTAATAGAAGTCTAAATGCACTTAATGCAGTAGAATTATCAGGGAACCATTATGTCAAAGTACGACATGGTATTAGAGATAATAGACATCGCGAGACAATCAACATACACAAGTTAACATGCTAACATTGATGGGAAAATGATCCATCATTTGGTAAAAGGAGGCTATCTGGCATAGGTTTAGCTGTTATGGCAAGTTCTGGAAAACTTTTTTTTTTTTTTCCATTTTTCACATTATGGGCAAACTAATCACGTTAATTTTATGCAATAAAATATAATCTGATCGACCTACAGATTTGCATAGTCTAATGCTCCACTTCCATAATCAATCTGAACCCTAATTTAAAAGACTGATGACATAAGATGGAGCCACTTTTGACACCCATTCGCAGGTGATAGCTCCAACTTCAAATCGTGTTCAAACTCATGAAATCAACAAGCATCAAATTGAAAATGATTTTTGCTTCTGGTAAAGTTAAAGAGAACCAAAAGCCTAAATTGTACCCTCCAAGCTAGTAGAACCTCTTTTTCTGTGTCAAATGACATCACATCCACACCAACTATTGGAGCGCATGACTTTAAGGTCATGACATTACGAACAAATGGCTGTTTCTCTCCCTGCATGGTCACTAGGTTGGCCACCTAAAATGACAACAACAATCATATTTCAGAAATAGGGAAAATGATAAACACCACTATAATGCTGCATTAGAAAGAGGGATGGACATATTACCAGGAACTAACCTGAATTACAGGATCATGGGTAGGTTCAGGGAAATGGCCTTTACGACCGGCACATTCAATATCAAAACTTAATATGCGAAATGGAGCCATTTTTGAAAATTCCCCTTCAGGGGCATGACTGATCAACTCAGAATACCTATCAAGAATTGTTAAGGAAAGAAATTTGACCTTGTACAGCAATGACTAAGAACAAGGGATAGACGTAATCATCTCCCAAATGTAAGGATACAAGCAATCAAACTCCAATTGGCAATATGATAAGGTCCTTGACGTCTTGTTATACTTTCCAGCAGGTATTTCAATCCAATTTCCCCCGACAATATTGCAGTCAATCATGAAACGAAGAGCAAAAAGAACATTGCTTTCATATGTCATGAAGCTTTTTGTACCAAGGCCATCAATATGTATGCCCTTGTCAAGAATACCTGCAAAGGACTGAAGATTGTTAACTGAACCCACAAATATAAGAACATGTAAATTAGGAGGAGAAAAAGTAGCGAAAGGGAAAGATAAGAAGCATACCGCGACAGCTGGCTACCATTGTTGGTAATGCAACTACAATCTTGAGAAAGGGATAAGAAGGCTGTTGCTGGTAATACATAATGCTCCTCTTTTGCACTAGTTCGATTCGTAGAACAAATTTGGGTGCCTTACTGTTCCTGTTAACTTCTCGCATCCTCCCCTGAAGCATAGAAAATAACTAATATAGAAAATCCAACATGATAGAGACACATAAACCAAACATGTGGCAGAGTATGGTTACCTCAAGAATCTGGTGAAAGTGGGAAATATCATCAGGACCCATACCAGGAGGGCAGCTGATGTAGAAATATGGCTCAAATCCATGAACATGGCAGCAAACACTATTCCCTGGATAATTGATGATATCAACATTAGTAGCATGTTAATTTTCAAAAAAAGCATTAGTAGCATGTTCAATTAAAGTTCTTTTTATTTGCATTCTGTAAAATTTAAAATTACACATTTCCATAACAAAGATGAATTTCAAGCAAGTGGTCCCTTATGTCCAGAGCACTTCACGAAAACTCCAAAGCACAAGGTGAGATAATGGCACAGATAAAGGCTCTGTGTGCAATCTCGGAATAAAGAAATCCAGCAAACTCTAACTTCATACAAGGCTTTCAAGTTTCAAGCTGAGGTTGCTGCCCTTCCAAATTCAAGAAACCATTACTACAAACTTCAATGGAACTTATTATATAAATCATAAATAATCTGCTAAAATTGTAGAGATGACATTATGGAAGTGCCATTAATCTAGTCAAATAAATCAGGAAAAAACACATAACGATCCCCGATGCGAAATGGATAAGTAAGGTCTAAAGATAAGAAATTTAACTAGTATATACTTTGATCATCACTTCTGCCCATTGGATTCTAAAAATTGGCAGAAGGTGGGAAAGAATAGGGGCAATTGCCCAGAGATTCAAGCATCGTACTTGTAACGTCATGAATGACTCCCTAACTAAGTACACATTGCACTAATGACTGTGCAATGCAATCAGCATAAACAATGCATGTGCACATTTCGCTTAATTTTTCCAAACTTATTTATGAGAATTTATCCTACATAAAAGAAAAAAAGACAGTTTTTCAAGCTAGCGATACAACATCCCAAAGAATATATAGAAGTATTGAAACTAACACTGAGAACATCAGCACCAATTGGTTAAAATCACACACTAACCTTCCTTCGTGACCCCGAAAATTCTAATAATAGCAGCAGGTCCCGACCTATCAGGCAACAGTTCTTTACGACTCTCTCCAATCACATAATCAATCTCCAGCTGCTGAAATACTAAAAAAAACATAACAACGAAAAAGAAAACGTAAAAAACACTTCTTTACACAAAACCCTAGCAATGAAGGACAAAAAATCATACAATTAGTCCCAAAACACCAAAATTACTCACTAATGCTCAGAGATTGAGAGACATAACCACTGGAGAGAGCCGGACGAGTCCACTTATCGATTCGAGAACGGACATCGCGGAGCATGAGGTTTTCCTCGTCCTGGGCAATGAGAGTTTCTTCGAGGAAGACATCCTCGTCGACGAATTCTTCGTCTCCGTTGGGTGAAATAGCTTGATGCTTGGTCGGAGGCGGCGGTTGCGGTGTTTGCGGAGGCCGTTTTCGGTTGTTGCTGTTACGGTTCATCGGCGCGGCTGAGCCGGAGAAATTTGGGAGGGAAAAGTAAAGAGAAAGAAAGTTGGCGAGTGGCAGATTCCCGCCAGTTTTGAGTTGGGGATTTTATCATCGACGATTTAGTCACGTGAGTATCACGTGGGGATGCAGGAAACTGTTTTCAATTTTTTATAAAAATTCTTTTTTTATTTTTATTGAAAAGTTATGATAAAAATATTACGTATGGATTAATCAACTATTTATTTTTTAATTTAGTATTTAAATCCAATTCAATTTAATTGAAATCGATTTGAACTAATAATTAATTATAATCACAATAAATTATTAAAAATCAAATTTAATTAATTCTAATCAAATTTAAAAATTAATTTAAATCATGCCCGTAGCATTTAATTAGTAAATGTATAATATTTATGCTATTTATGTTTCATTATTATGGCCCTACTAATTCATAAATTAAAAAGCAAACTCAAATATAATAAATATTAAAAAGATAACAACTAGTAAATAAGAAATTAAATTTAACTTAAAAAGTAATTATTAAAATTTATTCAATAAATGTAGTCATAATAAAATATTTTAATTATAACATATAGCAAATTATATTGAAATTTTCTAAAATTAAAAAATCGAACTACTTCGGATGGTTTAATCGTAAAAACTTTGAATCCGTCAATTTTTCGGTTCGATTTACTTTAATAATTAATGTTATTAAAAATTAATTAATTTATTAATTGATAAATAAAATTTTCTAAATTAATTGATTTCTATAAACTGAATAATTTTAATTTAACAGTCTTTCTTTTTTAATTAACTTTAAATTTAGGAGAATTGATTTTAATTTTATTTTAAAATTTTTAATTTTATTTAATATTTAATAAGTTTTATAATGGTTTAATACCAATTGAATTTTTCAAATAGTAAATCATTTCCCAAATCGGTTTATCTTCTAATTTAATTTTTAAAACATTGAAAAATCTTATATTTATCCATTTTGATGATAAGAAGTAATGTTATGATTGAATAAATAAATAAATAATACTCTTGATGATATTGTTATAACGAATATTAAATTTAAAGTACATTATTATATAATTTATATATAATTTTATAACAAAATTATGATTTTTACCTCGAATCTCAAGAAAATGAGTAAAGTTAAAATTTTTAATTTATTTTTTCAATTTTTCTGAAGTTAATTGTATCTTCAAAACAGACATTCACTCTTCGTGATTTCTCATTTGGATCAAAAGGGCTTTCTTTTTTAATCTTTTTTCACTAATTAACAAGAAATAATCAAAACAAGTTGTAGGAAATTACTGTAAGTAAGCTTCATAGATTAGATTCACATAGAACTTACAAGATCATGCATGCCTTTTTAAGAGCTTCAAACAAAAACCATCTTAGTCTAAAGCCAAAAAACAAAAGACCACCTTCAAGCTATCTAGCTCTTGAGGGTGTAACTAAGGCTACGAATGATGATGGACGATCTCTTCCTTTTACTTAGGATTCCAAACTATTTGACCCGATCTAGCCCAAAGTAAACAAACCATTCTTGAGCTAACTGCACTTCGGGCAAATTTTGAGCTTGAAAGCTTAACCCGATCCCAACCAAATAGACAAAACATTGTTATCAAAGATGTTATTTTGATCTCGACTCAAATCCGACCAAACTTCTAATGACACATGTAATGATAAATTGAGCCTGAACCGGGCGTAATCCACTGTGATTTCCATTTTGCATAAAAGATGAAGCATTAACACTAATGGACAGTTAGAATGTCACAATCCAATCCACTCAAAAGTCTACGTTGGGCATCAATTTTGGGAGATTTTATGTCTAATCAATGAATACATTGATTCAGTTGAATTGATTAGAGTTTCAATTCAAAGCACTCAAAAGTCACAAGCTTCTTACAAGGTTGAGTGCGTTTTTCTTAACATAACAGGAATCAAGTTGGCAAAGTTTGCGTGATGTTTCCAATTGTTTCGACTCACATACATCAGATTCAAGAACATTGGTTTAGCTTCAGATAGGTTCAACACAGAAAAAGAAATCACAAAAGCCAATCAAAGTTAAATATGTTTACACACACACATACATTTATATATATGTTTATATCAAAGAAAGACAAAATGGGAAAAATGATAAAGAAAATTGTACATTAGAGCTATACAGATAGGTATAATGCTTCAGTAAACTACTTCACCTTCTATGAATAAAGATTGTGCTTCCCATTCGAATCGGATGAGGTCGGTGTGGGCGCTCTTGCACCAGTGGGCTGTGGTGGTGGTGCGGCAAGGGCATATGTAAGGCTGGAAGACGAACTTTCAATCAGTCCGGCAACTCCTGCAGCTGAAGGTTGGGCACTTGAAGGAAGGAAGATCATGCTTTTGGTCTTTGTAAGCTTTCCAAATCATTAGTTGGTAACAAGAGTTATTTATACTGAACTTAGTTACCCAGAAAACCTACGACTGCTGCATCAGAATGGTGCCATGAATCAAAATCCGGCATGAACTTCCAGATGAATGATTTTGTTAGAAACAGAGGTTAGTGGAGACGCCGATTGCTATACTAAAATATGCAGTGAAACCTCTGTGTTTTTCGTTACTGCATAATAATACAAAACAACTCTTTTTTTTTTTTGAAAAGATACAAAACAACTCTTGACTTATCGTTATCAAGAAACTAAACAGTCTTCCAGAACACATTTACTTTGAGTTTATACTTTCAACGTGATTAACCAATGAGAAAATTTAAGTTACGCAAAAAGGGAAAGTACATATCAGCACTTACATAAGAGGCATTCAATATTCCACGAACTTTGTTGCAGTATGCTCCTGCTGCAAAAGCTGTATGCACCATATTCAAGGTTTAGGATACCGTTTTGTACTGATTAGTACGTACCATATCGGATTAAAATTGGTACAAAACAGAAAGTCAGTTGTACCATATTTAAATACCAATAGTATCGATTGGTATTCAAAATACTGGCAAAATATTGATCGACATCAGAAATGTTAGATAATCTATGAACATATCATAAACTATAGGATCGATTATATATGCGTGAAAAAACAAACATACATACTTGATACTTGTCTAGAATTCCACCGGCTAACGAACACAAAGTCTGCAGATCCAACGTGTTTCTCTCTCAAAACCGAAATACACAAAGCAGGTTATATTTCCAAACCGTTGGCTTTGCCTTTAAATACAATCTGCGAATAACTACCATTAGTAGTTATTCTTGCATGCGGATTTTTTAGACCCATCATGGGTGAAAGAAAACCATCATCTCCACTCACACATGAGGGGTTTAAAACAAAAAAACTCTGCAGTACTCATACTCGTTCAATAACCAGTGTGACCAGCATACGATGAGAGCACATTGCCATACATCTGTTAGGAGTATATGACATCTCGATTTAACAAATTGATCCTAGGACTTATGAGTCC
>JANIJH010000225.1:672944-692512 GCA_024520975.1 Erythroxylum areolatum | reverse complement strand
TAAAGTAAGCTTGTCCTTAAGTAAGCTTCATATATTGATTAGATTCACATAGAACTTACAAGATCATGCATGCCCTTTTAAGAGCTCCAAACACAAACCGCCTTATTCTAAAACCCAAAAAAGAAAAGACCACCTTCATGTTTCAAGCTATCCATATCTTGAGGGTCACTAATGATGATGCACGATTTAGTTATTTCTTGTTGAAGCAGAACCTCCAACAATTCGGACCAATATTTCATTCTTTGTCTTCCCACGAGGTTGAGGAAGGTTGGCGTAAGAGCCGGAGCTTTGTCCATCCTGATCCATTTCTCTCCGATCTAACTTTGTTTCACCGCCGCCACAGAACAAGACAATTGGGAGTGCGTGTTTGAAGAGTAGACACTTGGGAGTGTGTGTGTGAAGAGTAAGTGTTGGTGGTGTGTTAATATATAGAAATATGTAAATATGATATTTAAAGAAATAATTGGTTCTTTTTAGCGACACTTGTTGTTTTTCTATACGATAGCCTTACCATCGTCGTTAGTGCTGGCCGTCACTTGAGTGGATGACGTAGTTACCATGACGTAGTTACCATGACGTAAGCAGTTACCATGACGTAAGCTATATGTCGTGTAACGATCTCTTCCATTCATTCTGCATTCCAAACTGTTTTCAGTTAGGGTAAGCTAATTGGATCGGATCCAGCCCAAAGCCAAACAAATCGTACTTAGAACTTACTGAACTTCATCTTTAAAACTTAACCTTGTTTTAATTTATAGGTTAAAAATAGATTAAACAATGTTACTTTGATCTCGACCCACATCCAACCAAACTTCGGATGACATATTTAATAATAATCTGATAAAGACCATTTAATTGCTATTTTGCATAAAAGATGAAGCATTATCTACAACACTAATGAACAGTAGAGTGTCGCAATCCAATCCACTCGGAAGTCCAAGCTGGGAATGAATTTGGGAGATTTTGTCAATTGAATTGAGCTTCAACTCAAAGCAATCACAGGATTATGCGACGTTTCCAATTGTTTCGACTCACATACATCAGATTCAAGAACATTGGTTTAGCTTCAGATAGATTCAACACAGAAAAAGAAATCACAAAAGCCAATCAAGTTAAATCTACATATGATTGGGATATCTTTTTACAGAAACATATATGTTTATATCAAAAATTGCAATCCTGCCTCACTTGTCAAACCTCATATGTGTATACGAATGAGCAAGGAGAAAGACAAAATGGGAAAAAAGATAAAAGATGGCTGTACATTAGAGCTATACAGATAGGTATAACGCTTCAGTAAACTACTTCACCAGCTATGAATAAAGATTGTGCTTCCCATTATGAGGTCGGTGTCGGCGCTCTTGCATGAGTAGGTTGTGGCGGTGGTGCTGCAAGGGCATATGTAAGGCTGGAAGACGAACTTTCAATCAGACCGGCGACTCCTGCAGCTGAAGATTGGGCACTTGAAGGAAGGAAGAGATCATGCTTTTGGTCTTTGTAAGCTTTCCAAACCTGCAAAAAGATTTGGTCTCATTAGTTGGTAACAAGAGTTCTTTATACTGAACTTTGTGCCCAGAAAACCTACGACTGCTGCATCAGAAAGGTGCCAAGAATCAAAATATGGCATGAACTTCCAGACGAATGATTAAATAATGAGAAACTCGAAAAAGGGAAAGCATGTATCAGCACTTACATCAGAGGCATTCAATATTTCACGCACTTTGTTGCAGTATGCCCCTTCCGTTGCAAAAGCATGCAAAACCTGAACCCACCATAATACGTAGAGAACGCATGAAATTAATTTAAATTATTTTCATAATTATAACATCAACCCAATTGGAAATGAAAAATGCATTACACCTACCAAAATCTAGGTGCAAAAGTTCACCTCCTAATATTAAAAAAAAATGCTTACAGAAACCAATATTTGTACCAGCTATAACACATTCGAAACACCAGACATGATGGAACCCAAATTCTATTTCCAACTCATTCCAGAAAAATAAATAAAAAAGAAAACTAAAAACATGCGTATAGGAATGATAAGAGACATGATTTGAGTTATGAACTATTTCCAAAACAGCATTTCAAAAGCCAGTGATCTTTCTTAAGAATTACAACAGATATAAAGTATCATCTCACTGAAAGAATACTTCACTCACCACTAGTTTGTCATACAGTGGGCTTTTACTTTTTACTTTGGCTAGTATGCAAACTAAATTTGACCTAAATGAATACGTGCCATTAGATTAAAATAGTACGAATGATGGGATTATATATACATGATTGGAAGGGCTGAAAAAATTCAATATAATACTTCCAAATAGCATCTCCGTAGGCAACCAATTTCAAACAACAATCATAGCTTTGAAGCCTGACCTCAATAGCAAGCACCCTGCCGATAGATGCTTCAGATTCACTCCACTTCATCTGAGTGCAAAGTCCATTCCTACCCCCAGCCCTCCAGTCAAGAAGACCAAGAAGTATTTCCACTAGACCAACCCTGCATAACCCAAGACAATTTTATTTAAATATTGCAAAGAAGTCAATTAATTGCACAGTAGAAATGTACTAAAAGGTAGAAATTCTAAGCAATAGTTATTGCAACTATCCCGATATATGGTTTTCAAGACAAGTCATTTTTCTGCAAATGAATTAAAACAACTTTTTTTCTTCTGCCCCAGCATAGAATGTTCTAAATTTTCTCACCCAATGAAATGGTTTCAGAATACCATGAGTCAAAAGGTAAACCTATAATAAAGCAAACAAGCCAAATTCCATAAATTTTTATTTTTTCCTATTATCTCTTTTTTCTATTTTTGAAAAGGAAAATGCTTCATTTCTTATTCTCTAACTCCTTTTGTCGTGAAATTCAAGAATACATTCCACAACTTTATCAATTTACTCTAAGATGACAAAGGAGAGATGTATTCCTCAGACGTGCATTCCTCATTGAAAGACTAGTGTCTTTATAACTTCCATCACCAATGTGCATAAATATCCTAAGGGAAACCATAAGTTCTGTTTGACTAGCAAAATAAGCATTTATCCCAGTATCAACACCACACCCTTCTGCATCCAAAAAAACCCAACCAAAGGAAACAAATAGAGAAAAGGACCACAGTTAACAGCTTACTTAAGTCCTTGAGCAACCAATGCATCCCGAGCACGATTTCCTGCAACTACAACACGCTTTAGTGTCTCGAGAGCTAGCATGCTTCCACCTTGCCATCCTATGGCTTTCATTAGTAGGGGCACAACCTAAGACCAAACATTGAGAGAAAGTAAGCAAGGGTTAGAAATAGAGAAGAATCAGAAGTGTCACAATAATTCTTTACTCATAACATAACTTACCTTCCAGTCTCATTAATTAAAATCAATGTAATAGTACAAGCTAACTTGAACGAGAATAACTAAAGGATGATAATTATGATATAAGAAAGGCATGACAGAGTATTATGCAGATCACTGCACCTGAGGTGTTCCCACACTAGTTGCTGCCATAGCTTCAGCACATATGGTACTTGCTGCAAGTTGATGCAGAACACGCAAACAACTAAGACGCACACGTTCTTGAGGAGTTTGAGAAGGAGGTGATGATCCGTCGTCGTATTCAAATACCCCGTCAGAATCATTCTCTTTCTTCACCTCCTCTGACGCCACTCTTTCTAGTCTTGGTTCAAATGCAACCGCAGACACAAGTTTTGGCACATACCCAAGATACCCAACATGATCTGCAAGTGTAGGGTGCACGCGAAGTAATGACACCAATGCAGCAGAAAGAAGTAAAGGAAGTTCAGGGTCAACAGCTTGTCTATCATAATTCGTAGCGGCAATGGATGATAGATATTGATCCAGTAGCCCTTCCAAGAATTTTCTTGGATTTCTGAGGGGAAATTTAGGATCCTTCAGGAAAAGCCTGACGTAGATTCCACCAACCTGCATAAAAATGTACAGATACATTTATTGTAGCATTCCCAAAAGCTATCAATATAATTTATTTTAATTTATTTTAATGTCTTTTATTGATTTCATCTCTGAGATGGTATCTACCTGTGGCTCATCTCTCATTTCCTGTTGTCCAGTAGCCTGTTCAGGGACATCCCAGTCAACAACATGACCTTTCTTCTGTTCACGAAACAACTCTGATGCCATGGTTGCAATCTGTGCAGACAAAGATGCTGCCATCGCTGGTGTCCACACAAGTTCCGGTGTTTCTGTTGTTTGTTCAAGTGCAGATACAACCGCTTCACCAGGACCATCCCTGATCACAGATACCAGGCCATCTGGAAGAAACCTTGCTAGTGTTATAGCAACTCTAGGTCCATGCATTGGCTGCCCAAGAAGTTTTCCCAACAAAGAAGCTGCTGCCGCTCTTTGCTGTAAGGGAACATCCTCTGCATACAGCATTTGCTTCATCAATGAAATTTGATCCCAAAAACAAGTAAAAAGGAAGAAGGAAAGGAAGATCATTACTTTGCAAAGGTAACAGAAGCTCAAGAATATAAACCACACCACCATGTTTAGCAGTCGCCCAAGCAAGTTCTTGGGTGCTTGCCAAAGCATAAAGAACATGAAGGACACCCTCACGACAAGTTGGAGATGTATGAAGCATTTGCAGTAAAAGGAGAAGACTAGATCCGTCTGCAACCATAGCCTCCAGGCAAGGAGCATAAGTAGTCAAGAGAGATAAAACATCCAGGCAAAGCTGAGGAATGTTGCTTTCTGAAGCAACAACGATGGAGAAACATCCAAAAAGAGGTAATAACTTCTCTTTAGAAGAAAATGTAGATGCCAAACTTGGATTACTTGTCAGTAAATTCTGTCCATGGAAATCGAAAATTGTTAGAATTATTCACTAAATTTAAAAGCCACTTATAGAATTTGACCACAAACCTTAAGTGAAGTCAACCCAAACCGAAGATTCTTAATCAACTCTAGTTCTTCCCTGTCTGTTGATTTTCCATCAGGGGCTGTTGACAAATCATCAGATACATGTTGTCCATTAACTGATAAATCAGTAGCATTGGTTTGAATCTCAGGTGTTTTGTCAAATGCGTTCTCGGCAGTATGCTCTTTTATGACATCAGAATTTGTATCTTGACTCTGCACTAGAAGGGATATGAAATCAATTAGCGCAACACAGAATGCTTCAGGCTCACTGATCTCAGAGTCTGGCTGATCATTGTAGACTCTCAAGTAAACATTGCCAACAAACAGTTCCTTCGATAGTGCTTCATAAGAAAAGGCAAGTGAATCTTTGACGTCATATGAACCATCAGGTCCCACACTAGCCCGCTGCTGATCAACAAACTTCAATAGCTCTGCTCGAGTTGAAGAGTTCCAGATAATCTACAATCGCAAGCATTTTTTCAGAAAGATATTCTTCACGAAAGTTTATTATGAAACTCTTTTGAGTTTCCACGGCTTACGAAAAAAATTGATTTCAATCAATTTCAAAGAAAATTCACCATGGTGAAACTCATTAAGAAACAGGAAAACCTTCTCACATTTTCTCTACATCAGGAGTACTACAAAGGATGGATGCAGAAGTTAACTGCAGTTCACCATAGGTGGAACACTTAAATTCCAGAGTATTCATATATTAAGATGAGGAGATATACTCAGTTCTAACTTACAAACTTAGCAGACATACATAACCTTAATGTCCAACACTTAGTGGCATCCTAATGCTATTCTAATTTATCAGGAGGCAATCAAAAATACTGAACAACCAACAACAAGTTGAATCCTAATATCTTTTATCATCTACTGATTCGAATAGCAAAAATAAAATGTTCAAACTTGGAGAGAAGGCCATCTGAGGAGCTACTTAAGACTGGTAGACCCTTAACTCTGAAAGTAGAAAATGCGACCTAAGTAGAGAGTTAACCAAATCATCTCAACAACTACAACAAAGAATAAAAAGAAGATTATCAAAGCTCCATTTTGCCCAAAAAGAATATTGCAAAGAACTGTTATATACACGTTGAATTGTCGATAAACTTAGTACAGATGATCTTAAAAGCAATTTTCCAAAAGTTAAAACCTGTGCCGTAAACAAGCATGATAAGAAATTAAAAACCAAACCCCATGCACAAGCACGTTTGTAGTTCTCAACAGGATGATAAGAAATTAAAAACCAAACCCCGTGCACAAGCACGTTTATAGTTCTCAACAGGATTTTGTCTCAAACATTACATCAATTCTTCCATAATAGAAGTTTGTGCCAGGATAGCTTATATAGTAGTACTAAAATATTTAATAGAGACATTTTGCTGAGATCAATATAATTTACCTCTGGAGACTCCAAGTTAGTGTTTAACTTGGAAAGCAAGTCCTTTGGTACTTGATCTTTCAACATACTTGCAAGTTTTGGAGTTAGCAAAGCTCTAAGGGCATCAGCTGCAGCTGCATTATAAGGTGTCTGACTCCCATTGGTGCAAAAACCACTAAGTCTTGATAAGGCCTGAGATGTTCGTATAGCATGCATGTTCTTAGCAATTTGGACACTAGAGCCAACATTAGGCGACTCATTCTTATCAGATTCCTCTGCAGTTGAGTCATACTGGAGCAACAATGGCATTAGGTACCTAGAAGGATTCAAAGTTAGATGCGCTAATAAAAGAAACATATAACCTGAAATAAACAGCAATGCCATCAAGTATCTATTTCAATGTTTTAAAAAATGCTGAGTCACATTGAGACTTTATTCTCTTTGATCCAACAGAAGAAATACATTAAAATTAGAATCACATAAATTGCAAAAGCGAAGTTTCAATGACCATACCTAACTAATGAGCCTCCAAACAAGTAAATTCAAACTGCACAAAGAGAGAGAGAGAGAGAGAGAGAGAGAGACTTAAAGCTCAAGTTCAACATAACTTACTATGAAAGTAACAACATTTCTCAAGGGTAAAGCTAATTTTAAGACCAAATCACTGGATTGGGAATTGATGGCTAGCTAATAGCTTATCTCATGTCAATAAACTTTGCTAAATCAGCCTTCTGTACGTTAATATCATTTAACAAGTCTGATTTTTCTTCCAACCCACACAACCCACACAAACCAAAAAATGAAATTAAGGATTGCAAACAGGCAAAAAAGGGAGGAGTATCAGCCATTCCACGTATCAGATTGATCGATGGGTAAGGCATTCCTTAACCAAGTATGGCTGCCTTAATAACGAGTAACTGTCAAAGAAAAGTGCTTTATACTTGATAATCTCCGTGCAGCAAACGGGGTTTTAAGAAAAACATATATCCTATTAGTAAAAGTAAGTTAGTAGTCAACTGAGAATGCATATAAGAATCATGTCAAGAAGCATTCACAAGTCTAATGCAGTGCTACATAGGAAGAGCCATATCCTAATTGGTATGAGGTTTTTGTCACTCGAGTTATGATGGAAGGACCAAATGCAACTCAAATGCATCTAAGGATGGAAAAAAGGGCTAAAATTGCGAACAGGGACAAATTCTTTTCAAATTTGTGACTATTTTACATCTCCTATGGAATTAAGCAGCAAATATGTGACTATTTTACATGCATGGTGAAGTAATAACTAACCACAGCACACCCGCCTTCAACAAAGTATCCTGCAATTGTGAGGACACAGAAACATGAGCAATGGTCTGGAGCGCAGCATCAACAGCATCAGATACAAGCTCAAGCTCTGTGCAGTGCACAACATCTTCAACTAGTCCAGGGAAATCAAGCATCTCAGCTCTGGCACTCCCAAACCGACTCAAAACCGAGAAAGTTCTCATCACATTGGTGACAATAATAGCAGATGGTTCACTTGCAAAGGTAGATGGCTGAACTACACACATGCATCGGGAAAGAAGAGTTGCAAGAAGTTGTACCCCACCATCCCTTACAAGCTCTTCACCATTCAAGGATGAAGAAGCACACCTGAATCAATTAGATGAATTTTTGTCAAATCTCAGTTGAGTTCATAACTTATTAAATAGAAGAGAAACAAAATGCCAGAGCAAAACTTACGTCAGCCAAATAAGCTCTGATGCTGCGACAAGCAAAGGTGCTCTCTCTGGGGAAAGAAAATTGTTATCATCCTTATCAATAGTAACTGAATTAAGCAACATGGGATAGCCAGCATATTTAAAAGGCTCCAGCACATCTCCGTATCGTCTGTACAAAATACATTGTCCTTTCAACAAAAGCAACAACCTCCAAGGCTGAGGACCTTGCAATCCTTGAATGGTGGCCTATATACAACATCAAAAATTGTCTTTGGTAAAACCATGGAGTAATAAACTTATATACCAATCATTTACAAGGGATCTAAATTCATTTCAGAATTGTCCCTTCAATTAATTTTTCTCCAAAGTTAAAGGAACGGACAAAGTACTGCGACGTCCATCTCAGTAATTTAAAATGGGCCCATAAACTCCAATATAAAATGAAATCAAGGGTTTTTTGACAAACAACTAAGAACAAATTCATAGATTTAAAAATCCTATCATTTGGTTCAGAAATGGAAACGAAAGAATCTTTTGAAGAATTACAATAATGGAATGAATTTATTCGACGATTTTGATTATAACCACTATGGATAATGATACCATTTCTTTATCATTGAGATTGTTTAGTCACATAAGGCACCAAATCTTTGCCAATTTAGTCATAAATCACCAGGCATTTCTAACGAATTTAGTTTGGCATACCTGAAGGCGCTCATAAGCTTTCTGAACAGCAAGAAACTTCTCCCTTCCCTCAGGATTTTTGTCAGGATGGTATTTCATTGCAAGTTTTCTATATTGACGCTTAAGCTTTTCTTCATCAATTTCCTCAATATGCTTTGAAATGCTAGTTGTCTCATCATCACTTTCTAAAGAACGATTTCCTTTTGAGTTATCATTCACTATATCTTCTGGAGATATTTCTAAAATTCTGCAAGCTTCTTCTTCAGAAAGATCCATAGGTCTTCGAGTCAATTCTTCACGCCACATTACCAGTAAAGACTGCAGAAATTCAACATGCTCCACAATTGGCCAATTTGGAAAGCGAATTTCATCACATAGGTTTCGAAGGTAATATCGGTGACACCACATTTCATCTTTTAGCTCTGGGTAAGTGACAGGTGGCATTGGAGCATAGTCATATAAAGAATGACAATGCTGGGATAATTTCTGAGGAAAATCACCAAGATGCTGCAAAACCTGGACAAAATACAGAGCACAGCAAACTTATTAAAAAAAACTCAATTTACAAATACCAACTTTAAACTTCTATATCTAAAGTCCTGTTGTGTTAAAGACTGTAGTATTGCAGAGAAGGGAAATGAAGCAGGTACTCCCTCGGGTACAGTTTCAATACCTGGCGGATAAGATTTTCTGCCCTCATTTTGTGAGTCCAGATAATCTCAGGTGTATCAGAATCAGAAACCATTGCTGTTGCAAATGCAGCTGGACCACTACGCTCCAGTACATACAGCAAGGATTCAGGGAGAAGACCACCCAAAACACTCCGTTTTGCAAGAGGTAATGAGGAGGATACAGCAGCTTCTTCACCACCATGGAATGCTTGATGGACATGAGTAACAGAAAAGAGTTGTGCGATGGAAAGGAGATTGGATCCGGGATATGCCAGAGCAAAATAAAATGCTCCTGTGCTATAAAGGCGTATCATTGCCTTGGGATTTGTGGTTACGACAGCCTTCAGCAAAGCTGCAGCTGCCTCAACAATACTTGGCTCTCCAGATAGCATGACCTGTCAAGAAAGTAGTTAACTAGGCTTATGCACTGCAATCTCAAGTAACCAAATACTAGGAGAAAAATGAAAATAATTGATCACTTTGAAGCTAATTCACAGATGTTGGATCGGTGACAAGGAATCAACTTCTGAAAAGAAACATGACAACCTTTATCATAGTGAATGTCAGAATTCACATGAATTCCCTAATTATGTATATGAACATTGTTAAGTTTGCAATAAGCCTATGGGCCCACAAGACAAGGAAAGTTAGAACACACACAAACTCAAGTGAGGTTTCATTCTAAAACCAATTGGCAATAAGTGGAATAGCTCACTAGGCTTATATATTAATTTTCTTTCTCCTCTTTTTTTGATGTGGGACACTCACATGTGATATTCTCAACACTCCCCCTCACATCAGTCCTTCTTTAACTTGGCAATCTGGAGAAGCATATTAAAAACCTCATCAGGACTGGATTTCTGATTGAGGTCAAATAGACCCCTTCTTGAGGCAAACAATACTGCTCGGTCACTTGATCCATGCAGACTCAAATCTGTCTCCAGTTACTTAAATGATGGGCCCCCTTCTAGGGAAAACAGTAGGTCAAGATCTTGATGGTTCTGATACCATGTTAAATTTGTAATGGACTTACGGGCCTATAAGAGGAGGAAAGAACACACACAAGCTAAAGTGAGATTCCATTCTAAAACCAATTGGCAATAGGTGGAATAGCCCACTAGGCTTATATATTAGTTTTCTTTCCCCTCTTTTTTTGATGTGGGACACACACGTGTATATTTCTCAACAAACATAAACTTCAGTTATAAATACACAAGGAAAATCAGAACACATATAGGCATTCTCGTCCATATCCCTACAACATGTTAAAGGATTTTGTTGAAAAGGTAACAAAGTTATGTAAGAATTGAATTTTGGCTGAGATAAAGACGTGAGGAGTAAGAAGCAACTCCAAGTCACCTGTGCAATATGTGGAAGGCAGCGTGGACTTGATAATATCCGTTTTACTCTTGGGGTTGGTGTAACAATCTCTCCAGCATCATCTATATCTGAATGTGCTGATACCATGCTGTGTAATATGGATAATGCTGCATCCCCAACCTAGACAGAGTACCCACATATTAGAAGAAATAAATAGGGAAGAGTGGGAGTATCTACTGAAATAGTAAAAGTAAAGATTAAAAGAAAATTCACATAAAGAGTGCACACTTTTTTTTTTAAAGTAGAATTTGATAATGCAAGTATGAAAACATGCATAAACATGAAATGCAGAAAAAGATAAAACGTTTGAAAGGATTATTTCATGATAATAGGATAAATTCACAAAACACAAAAACTAATTTTCCCATGTTCCTTTAAATATCTTTCATAGAGCACACTGACGATAAGATTGCTGCAGTGATTAAGAAAAATTTATATTTATATATACTTATAGACACTTGCTTTTATGTTTACTCTCATTATGTAATGGATAACGAGGTTTCTTTCCAACCATTGAATCAAACAACCTCCTTATATTTTTCCAAATAAGATAAAGGATCAGCAATTTGGGGTATCTGGGTGGAATCGACAGAGGTATTAGTGCAGAGAAAACTAAAAAGGTATAACAAGCATCACTGTAAGACATTACTCTGGCTAAATCAACACCATAGACAAACATAAAAACATCAGCTTAGACAAGTGAGATGATGCAAACCTGTGATGGAGTAAGAACAGGGACACGAATAGCTAGTGCCCACCGAAGTTCACGAATATCACGCAATCTCTTCCATTCCACCATTCCAGGTGCCCAGCATTTTGTCCTCCAGTCAATAGCTTTCTTTGACCAGAACCTCCTTATAGCATCCTTTTCCAGAGGTCCAACTTGTGCACCATCTTTGTCAATAAACATCCATTCTTTAAGTGGTTCCATGAAAGCAGTAGCAGCTAACAAGTTAGACTGTAATGGGATTGCTGTCCTTTCTGAAGTTTCATGAACTACAGTCAGCAGATCAACAGCCAACACACAGCCTCCAACCTTAACACAATCCTCGACATTAGTCAAAATCTTCATCAACACCTGCAAATGGACTACAATCAGATAACCAATAGCTTGAGGTCATATTCCAATTTGCTCTCAACATTTTTCTCTTCCCTGTAAATTCATGGATCACTAAATTCACTTCATAGCTTTAGGGTGGAGGAAGTGGCCACATCAAAGATTCCATAATGGCTCACAGTTGCCGTCATGGTAATCTTCCAATAAGACGAAGAGTTTTAACTCCAAATTCATAATTAAGCAAGAATTTGACTAAAACCACAATCTTAATCCTAGCTTTCAAAGAATTATGGATCTACCCACCTCGACTTTGGAATTTCATTCAATTCCAACTGCAAAAGTTAGGGCAGATAGGTTTTAATGGAACAAATCCTGCAAGGCTATCGCGGACAGAGGATAAGAACTTAAAAGATATGAAAGATAAACAAAGGGAGCATCAATAAGTGTTTGTAGGATGCTTGTGCCACAGAATCACTATGTTTGTAGAATCTTCGTGGATAAAAAGTGGCAGTTGACATTAGATTCGAAATTTTAATGAAAAGGAGAAGCATATAAAGAATAGAAAAGAGAAACTAGTGAAAGATATAATGGGCTAATAACATATAACAGATCTATAGCAACATAAATTAGCAAGCCTCTTTATATCAACTCATTTCAGAGAATGAAATGAACAGGCAAATCAATTTTAAAAGTTCAGTTAAAATGTACCTTCAAGAGAAGGAGAAGACGGTGCCTCAAGGCTCTATCATCTGTCCGGTCTAGAAGAACTGTAACATGTGCAGTACCCTCAAAATGATTTATTGTATTATAATGCTGTTCATAAACAATTGCCATTGCTCTTGCACATAGTTCCCGAACAGAAGAACCACCCCCTCCTCCAAAACCATCTAATCTTCCCATGTCACACCAATCATCAGAAGCACCCAACTCATCAGGAACAGCACCATCTACCGTAAGCCCTGTGTCTGCATCACATAAGAATCGATGATATAGTGCCCTAAAGAATGCAACTGGATCCCGCAGTGGAAAATCTTGTGCCCGACCATGGCTGCCACTATCAAGCAGTAACCGCAAGTAATATTGACCAACACAAACTTCTTTGGACAAGCTAGTGTAAGTCACCGAAAACTCAGAATAATTCCAAGATATCTGTGGCACACTATCTTGTCCAGTCATCGTCTGAACTGTAGCACCTCCTGGAACAATATCTTCTGTACGTTCCTTCTCAACATCTAACTTGTGAACCTCAGCCTGTAAAGCTTCTCGCAGCTCTTGCCTAGTTCTCTCATTCCAGATCAAATCTGCTCGGTTATGATCAAGACTGAAGGCTCTCCAAAACTCGTGCCAATTGCAGAGTAGCCGACCAGAACCAACAGGTGTATTCTCCACAACCACCTGGGCAGGTGCCGGAAGGCCTGTGTTCTGGAAACCTGTTACATTGGCATCTGAGTGAAGTGGAACAGAAGGACTTTGCTCCGACACATCATGTATACTTGTTGACAATGTATTGCCTGATATAGAGGCATGACCATTTTGAGGAGCCCCAGTCGACGAAATGTCTCCATTTAATTTATCAACAGCTTGAGCAAAAGGTGCTTGTCCAACAGTCTCTGGGACTTTAATCGTAGCAGCATTACTCTGCCTCACAGGATCAGCAGCGTCATAACTATTAGCAGAAGGAAATGAATGCTCTTGAGATGATATTCCCCTCCCAACGTGACCTTTCCTCTGCTGAAGCAAAAGTCTTTGTCTTCTACTGATCAATGAACCTTCTTGAATTGTGTCTTCAAGTTGATTACCATCAGATCGTGTGTGCAAGTAAGCAACAAGTCCAGGAGGTAACACTCTAGATAATAATTCCAGTGATGGTTGATAGGAGTCTGCCCAGAGTGCAACAAGTTGTCGACTTATCTCCCGCCGCTCGCCGGCAGGAAGGAAAAACGCATGCAATAAATGCCTCAACAAAGCACCATCACGCAGAGCAGCATCACGCATGGACTCTGCTGCAATTGCATCTTCTTCTGCAATTGTACGCATAATCACAGCAACAGTTTCCCTCACACTTTCAGCCGGATGACCAAACAACGCAAACAATCGGCGTCGCAAGCCGGCTACTTGTCGTAACAATTCAACAAATACAGTGTACTGGGTAGTCTCACTATGAGGTTCACATATCATCGCCTCAAGAACTTCAACAACAGCCATTGACAGCAAAGGTGAGACTGACATAGGTCTCAATCTGTTGACAAGGATAATGATATAACCACTATGAGCAAACAAGACAGATTTTGTGTGCATAATTGTCGCATGCTGTTCTCCTTTAGAATCATTTAGTAAACTAGAATCCCCAGGTCCGCCACCTATGAGAGCGGCAACAAGGCCAGCAGCTTCAGCAGCAACACCCTCCGAGCCATTTCTTAGTAAGCCCATTATTCTTCCCACAGCAGCAGGAAATGACATCACATGTGAAGCTGCACTTCTTGATGCCAATAGTCTTCGTAAACAAGCAACAAATCCCATTACTGTTGCAGCTGCTTTAGGGGAAGGAGGTGGCAACGGGGGAGACTCTGGAGGAAGATTTGGACTAGATGGAAGCATTGTAATTAAGGCCATCAGGGTTACCTCAGGCACTTCAATGTTAGGAGGAACCCCGCTATATGGAATACAAGCATTGAACTCTCTTATTCTACGCCACAGCTTTGCTCTTGAACCTGGAACAGAACCACCTTCAGCAACAGCATCTTTAGCAGCAGCAGCTAAATGCTTCAAATGCATGGTTGCACTTTCCACATCAGTAACTGAGCGTTGTGATCCTACCAATAGATTCACTCTCCCACAAGGTGGATCAACATGATGACCCGGCATGGTTATTCTTGATAACACAGGTATTGGGCACTGGCCCTGTGTAAATAGACATCAAATGTCAATGAAATCGTATTAAAGCTCTCCACGGATGTAGTCATAGACTGTGAATCATAGGTTCACAAACTAATGGTCACAGTAACTAGTAAAATGTCAAAGGCCTATATGCAAAGTAATTTAGTGGACAAAACCTAACAATATCCAACAGGGAACAGCTATACCTACTTCCGTTTGCAGTACATCCCAAACTGCAGCAAGTAAGCTATCACGAGACGTGCTTGAATATACCTAAGGCCACAACATAAACATAAGATATTTGACAGAAAAGTTCATTAACATAGGATATACTTTCCGGAAAGAGTAAACTGAAGTCTCAACAGGAAATCTTACATGGATAGGGCAGCCATCGTTGAACTCTATAGCAAACATTTGGGGCTCCTCTGCAAATCGAACAAGCGAACATACTGCAGATAAAGGACGCACAATAATGGCCTGCACACATCTAATGCACTTTCTCACTATTTGATACGATTCAGGAACATATATTAGTATAAAAATACATACATTACATGTATCTGAAGAACCTTGGTTCCTATTCATAATTCAAAGTTAAACCACAAGTAAATAGTAATTATGTCTATCCTCTACTGTATAATTTTTCATCAACTTACTTCATAGTTTTCCGGACGTCTCTCAACCAGTGAAACTTTTGTTAGAATCAATTGACGAGGAACAGCATCACCATGATCTCCTAGACCACCTTTTGGGCCAACTCCCAAACTCAGTCCACAAATATTTAGAGTTCCATGTGCAGCAGTCCGCAACCTTGTAACCAACCAACCCCCACAAGGTGTTTCCTCTGCTCCAACTGCCTCTTTTGCTATATTTCAAACATGACCAACAAGGATGTGAACCACAGACAACAGGCAACCAAACAAGAAACCAGCAATAACAACAGAAACGGAACATTAAATTGGGCTACCTCTTTGTTTTATATACTCCGCTACAGTAAGGGACTGAGAACTGTCCACAGACAATGACACCCCAACCACAGACTTGGCAGTTTTACTCTGCGACAACATTATAACCATTGAAGCAAGAGATAAAATGCAGGACTCAAATGGCTGAACAACATGGCAAAACATTAAAAAAAAAAAAGAATATGATAAGAACTAACGCAACAAAACCAACTATAAGACATGCCATCCATACCAAATTAGATACAATTGCAGAATTCGTGGTGCCTGCAGCAGCTTGGAAAGCTTTAGACTTTCTTCCGTACAAAGGGCAAAGAACAAAACCCCCATGATCGCTACTGCTTTTCTTCCCAAAAGGATCAGAAAGTAGGATAATAGCAGGAGAACTCATGTCTCTGAAATCCAAGCACCATCGAAGATGTCCGGATTTCAAATCAATCAATTCAACACCAACATAAGTAACCTTTAATTTCTGTACAAGCAATTCAAAACCACATGATCACAAGCCACACCCACATTATAAACTAAAGCAAAACAGAACCAAAAACGACTTACAAATGGAATCCATTCCCCGTTTCGCCTCCTAAGGTGAAGCACAGGAAACTCCGCCACAGGACTGAGCCGATTCCACCGAACTCGATGCAACTCGGTCAAAATACTAGCCCTAAACCTGGAAGAAAACTTCATTCCTTTAAACTTGCCCTTCCCGTCAGTCCTAATACTCAAATTAAACTCGCACGAACTCTCATCGCGCCCGATGATCGGAGAAGCCCCCTCGAAATCAGTCTCCACATCATACGAATTCGTGACAGACAAAGTATTCGGGTCGAGAGTGACAATGAGAGCACTAGAAATACAAAGAATCCGCTTGTATCGCCCTCGCCACGAGTGTTTCACAACAAGATAGCGCGCGAGGTACTCCGGCTCCTCCGACGGCTGCGTAGGGCCGGATGAGGAGGAAGTGGAAGGGTTACGGTCCATCGGACGATGATCGGAGGCGTGTTGGTTGAGTTGGGAGTGGTGGTCTAGGTAGTAGAGGGTGTGGGAGGTAGGGACATTGTTAGAACGGAGGAAGAACCAAAGTCCGACCCCGACGCCGGCTTCGGGGCGAGGTCGTGACTGTTTCGCCCCCAGTTTTTGCCGTAACTACCGATTCAGTTATTGAAATCCGATCGGCGACGATCAAGCCAACAAAAACTTAATTCGATTCCTCGCATACATGAAAATGAATATCTTCCAGAATAGATTGAGTCCTCAAGATCGAAAATCAAAATCGACGGGAGTGAGGGTTTAGGGAAATACTGATAATTGTGGTTTTGGGAGTGATCGGAGTGGAAGCCTTGAGAGACGCGGAGAGAGAAAGACGGTTTCCGTTTGGCGTTGGAACAGCTAACATTTAGTGAGAGAGAGAGAGTAATTGATTAGGTTCTGTTAATTTCTATCCATCCCATTGGGCTTGGGCCCGGTGGGACGAACCCAGACTTTAAATTTGTAAAATAATATTTTTTAATTTTAATTAAAATAATTTATACTAACTTTGATTTAAATTACGTTTTCTTTTCCTTAAAAAGTAATGGGTAGTATTATTCTAAATCGAAAGTCATTACATCGGAAATGAAATCAGGGAAAACAGAACCCCAACAGTAAAAGCCAGAAATAGAATCAGACGCTGATGCTAACTTACGAGTAACTTGATTCGCTGACCTTTTAATACGAGAAACAACTATAGATTTAAATTGATTTAACAAGCTTTTAATATCCAAAACCAAACCACCAAGATAAGAGCCATTTTGTTTTCCTTGAATAGCTGCAACCAATTCCAAACAATCTAATTCAACTACAATTTATCTGTCAGCAGTAGCATCCTTCAACCAATTAATCCTTCAACCAATTAATTCTACAGGCCAAACTTGCCCGAGACTCAATACATATAAACCAACAATAGTGTATTGTGGAAATCAACAATATTTTTATATTTTTAATTAAAATATAAAAAAAAAGTTCTAATCAAAATGGATTGAGCCTAGACTTGGGCTTAAATTTATTAAAAAAGTATAGAAAAATTTTTCAAAATGACATCATTTTCAATAACTCAGCAAAGTCAACTTGTTGTTATCTTGAACCGACTTCAGTGTCTGTCTGGTTGAACTTTTAGAAGGTGAATAAGTACTTTTTTTCATCACAAAGCTATTTTTTTAAAAAATGAATGTTTGACTGTAAAATTTAAAATGAATTTTTAAATAGAAATAACTTTTCTGAAAGCCAAACTACAACTTTTTAAAAAGCTCAAATTTGAAGCTTTTCAAAAAAAAACTTTTTCGGGTAAATGTTTTAAATCAATTAATGAGTTTATTTTTTAGTCCCTTTTAATATCTTTTCGTTTATTATATATTTAACTATTTATTCAAATTGAATATTTATTTTGAAATTTATATAATATTATTTAGGTTTTTATATGTTTTAATATTTATTTTTAATATTAGCTTTATTTCAAAAAAAAGAGATATCTCTTTAAATAATTTCCTACGAGATGGTCATTTAAAATTTCCTATAAGATGGTTTTAAATTATATAATAATTATTATATTGTATTTTTTATATTGTTTAATATACTTTAAATAATATTTATATGCATATATAATTTTTATATACATAAATACTTTAAATAATATTTATATACATAAATAATTTTATTACAAAATAAAATTTAATTAAAGTTAATAAAAGTTATTTTTAATTTTATATTATCAAATAATTTATTGTATGAAGTTCTTTTTAAAAAATTATTTTTTTAATTAACAGCTAAATAATTAACTTACTTCTTAAAAAAGTTTTGCAAAATTTATCTAACAAAAGCTCCGTTGATAAAATCTCTGCTAATATAAATCTATGGTTTTCCTGCAAGCATGTAAGTCTCGTAGACGACAGTCCTGATCAGTTCAGACCCGCCCCAGGCACTCTCGAACTCCCTAATCACCTCTTCAGTCAACAACTCCACCCTTTCTCCTTGGCCTTTTGGACTTCTGACCCTGATCTCATCAGTCCCAGAAAAATCCTGAAACTTCATGTCCTTCGGCATCTCCAATTCCTTCGGCTGCCTTTCTCTGCCCAACCCCACCTCCTGAAACTGAAATGGAAGCGTCTTGTAGCACTAGAAAGCGAACTTCACTACAGGATTCCTGAACGGAACTGTTCTCTCTAACAACCTGTTCATCAAAGGATCGAATTCTGGACGAACCTGAATAATTCCGTATGTCCACACGGCAATTACACCTCCAGGTTTTCTGAGCACTCGCTTGACAATGGAGTATAACTTTTCCAGGTCGAACCAGTGCACAGATGTTGCTACTGTCACTAGGTCAACAGAGTTTTCTCCTCCAAACAGGTTCAGAATTTCTTCGTCCGACATTGACAGTGGTGGGTGAAGGTACTGAACTTTGGGGTCTTGCTTAGCATGCCTTAACTGCTTATCACTCACGTCAGTTGCAATCACTTGATCGTAATGTTTAGATTCCTTCGAACGAGTCCAGTCTGATCCGATCCGATCCGATCTGAAAGGGACTTACCTCAATAGTAGCTTGACCATTGCCAGTACCAACATCCCAAGCTAAAGAGTGGTGAGGTGTGTGTGCTGCAAGCATAGAGAACCACTCACTTGGATAGGTAGGCATTGAATCTGCATACCAAGGATGTGAAAACTGGACTGGACCGGTCGGTCTGATCGGAAATCGTCTGAACCGGCTATGTGTCCGGTTCGGTTATAGTTATTAACCCTGGAATATAAAAACCGACCTGTAACATCCCATCTCCTATAGGAAGGGTTTATTGGTAATTTGGGACGGGTTAGAAGTATTAAATTATATCTCGGCATGCACATACAGCATACAGCCTCTATGATTGACGGTTTGTTGCACTTGCACATGGTATACATGCATTCATGACATTTTCCGGCTTAGGT
>JANIJH010000225.1:601121-650288 GCA_024520975.1 Erythroxylum areolatum | reverse complement strand
ACAGTGCAGGCACTCAGTCACAACACCGAATCTAAATGGGGAATAATAGAAAAATGTTAGGCATGTAATTGATTGTACTGTGAATTGGGAAAAGTATTGAATCACTGAAATAAAATGGAAGATGTCATGTATTTGTGTAAGAATGCCTTTAATTGCTATATGATATTCTGAGTGTGCAATTTGTGATAATCTGTACGCTATTCGCGTAATGCATGAGTTGGGTGAACCATCGATGATGGTTTCTCACTGAGTTCGCAAAACTCACCCAAAATTTGCATCTATTTTTCAGGTCTTGAAGAAATACCCCGTTTGACACGGGAGTAATGTATGCAAGTGAAAGATAGAGGTCGGGATCAGTTTACGTCTGCATTAGTGTATTTTTGTTATTTTCTGATATTCTGTATTATTGATTAGGTCAGTTTGTAGAGTCAACAGACTGGAATTAATTGTATTATGAAAAGGGCCCCAAGGCCATTGAATTGCTCATATAAATTGTGTTTCCGAATTAATGACAATATGTGTGTGTATGTGTTAAAAAAAATAAAATTTATACTGAGTTTTTGGACTGAGTGATGTAGCACGTCACCCTCACGGGGCACGGACTCGGATATCACCATTGATATCGGGTTTGGGCCTTGCGGGAGTGGGGTGTTACATGTACGGCTGGTGGTTTTCTCTGCTATGGTCTAACCTATAAGACGGTTACTTTTGATTTCATTAAGAGTAACATACAATTCGACCCTGCAAAGTATAGAAGTATTCCATCTAATTTTGGAGTTCTGTTAAATGAGCAGATTGTGGACTTTGCAGGAGCAATTGCTGATGATGATGTGATGAAGAGGAGTGGTGAAAAGAACATCCGATTATTTATTTTTTGCCCATTTTGTAAACCTCCGTAACCTTGACGTCAAGGTTTTCTAAAGGAGAAGGAATTGTTACGTATAAAAATGATAGCTGTTACACAGTTGGAGGAGTATAAAGATTGTAACCATTTCTCTCGCATCAAATGAATGAGTTTATGTATATGTGTGTCTCTCTCTCTCCTCCTCTCTCTCTAAAATTCTCTGTTCTCTCTCTCCGACTCTCCCCTTTCTCCTTCTTCCCTTCTTTCTTCTATTCTTCATTTATTTTCGTAACACAAGTGAGGCTACGACTTAAGTTATCATCATTCCTAATTTTCTACCAATTTGAATAAGTTGGAAGTGTTCAAAGTTAATGTCATTTTAGTTTAAATTCTTAAAATAACATTATTTTGTTATTTATCAGTAGAGCTTTTGTCAGTAGATCTTTTTTTAGAAGAACCAATCTAAGAAGTCAATTGATTATTTGGTTATCAATTAAAAAAAGAACTTTTTTGAAAGACCTTCATTTTAGAGATTAATCTTTAAAATTATTTAAATTATATTAATTTTTCAAAATAAAAATGTGAATCAAATGTTTAAAACTGATTTAAAATTAATTAAATTTAATAAAAACTAATAATTTAATATAATTACAATATATTACTAATTTATATAGAATAAAATTAAATTATTATATTAATGATATTTAATTGATCTATGAATATTTTGTCATTATTTTTAATAAAATATAAAAAATAGATTTAAAAAATTAAAAAATGACAATCTCTAAAACTAAAATATTTTATAATTTTTAAAACTCAAGGGTGTGACCAAAATTTACTAGTTAATTACTTGATGCTCAATATCTTAATTATAAATATCATGTATAATTATGAAAATAAATAATTAATATGTTGTTATATATATATATATAATGTGAGAAAAACAATTTGTACCTCAAACCAACGTCTCTCTCTTTTTGGTTTCCTCACAAGCCATGTTTCGCGTAAAACAGACTTTGAATATGTCTCATGCAACGACAGAAAAGATTCCTCTTTTATAAATTTTTTTTCCGAAATTTCAAGGAACAATCAAAACCCACCTCGAAAACATTCCAATGAAAAAGAATGGACAATGAAAAAGACGAAATCTTGATTAATATTTGATCTTTTCCGGTACATATTTCGTCTACAAATGCCTGTTGCAGACCCCACCTCCGGTCGCTTGTTCATATGGCTAATCGCTTCCTTTCTGTTAATATGCATCACAGTGGGCGGCGCTTGTCTTATAGCCTACGTGGTGCTTCCTCAAGATCAACCAAATCAATGGCTTCCAGTTGTCGGTGTGGCCCTTGTTTGCCTTCCATGGGCGTTCTGGTTATTCACATGCTTTTATCGTCTCATTTCCAGGATCTGTGGTTTCAGGGTTAGCATTGGTCGGGGCTTTAACGTTAATGACGGTGGTGATGGTGGTAGTAAGACAACGGGAAACGAGCAGGGTGACCAGGTGGGGTCGGCGGCGGAGGAAGATGGCAAGAATGTTCAGTTTGGAGGGGCCGTGGTGGTGGGTGTTGGAGGGAAGAGCAACGACAATGACAACGTTCACGCCCTGTCGATTAGCAGTTCAAGCAATGACATGTCTTCCGTTGTTTCTGACGAGAGCGAGAGGCCATTGAACTCGTCAAAGGTGGCTTCTTGACAAGAAGTTGATGAAAAATGGAAGATTGTTAACGAAGTCTGCAGGTGACAGCATATTGAAAGAAGAAGAAAAAGGTATTGTCGATTGTGCAGCCAGTTCTTGCTTGCTTCTTGGATGAGATTCATGGCGTTGCCTCCACCATTGTTGAGATAATTATTTTACATTCTCTCTCTCTCTCTCTCTCTTTTTTTTCTTTTTGATCTTTCCAACCATTTTGGAATCGAGTTTGAATGATCCTTTTAGATACACAGACTGAGTTAGAGCTCTTTAAACTTTCTTATGTTTTCATTTCTTATATAATATAATGAAGAAGCATAACTCCATAGATAAACATGATTTTCCACATTTCAATGGCAAGCGAAAGAGATTAGACTCCATAGAAGAAAGCAAAGAAGAACAAATATCGGTCTCCTAAGACTCTTGTAGATTGACTATTTTATTTTAAAAATTATTATTTATTTATTTTACAATATCATTTAATTAACAATTTTCGGGTTTGTGATTATACACAGGTATGATTTCACAACTTGTTAATAGAAACAAATAAAAGCTTTGTTGTATCATCATCTCCTATATGGCTTCAAGTGATAACTCTGAAACTCTGAACCAAATGTTACGGACTCTTCATCAAGTCTCTTCTTCAATCTCCTCCATGTCCTGAGCATATCAGATTGTATTAGACCTTTATAAAGAGTCTCAAAAGTAACACTCTGAGGAAGCAACCCCTTCTCTATCATCTCCACAAAAAGTTGACAAGCAACCTTCCACTTCTGTTTGTGACACAGCTCATGAATCAAAACTGTGTAAGAATCCAAATCTGGACCTGACCCATTCGCTTTCAGATCATCCCATATCTCATGAACAATCTCCATTCGATTCAACTTCATAAACATCCCCAACAAAATGTTGTAAGTTTGCACACTCAACAAACACAAGCCATCCTCTTTGATCTTCCTATACAACTTCAATGCACTCTCTGCATCTTTTCTGCCTCTGTACTCCTTGAAGAAGCAGTTGTAAGTTGCAGAACTGGGACTAACACCATTCCTCTCCATCTCACCAAGCAACTCCTCTGCATCATCAATCCTACCACAAGAACAGAGACACTTCACCACTGAAGTATATGTTGCTACTGTGGGGCAAATCCCATTCTCCTTCATCAAGTTCAACTTTTCTAGTGTCAACTGAGGCAAATGTGCACGACTATACACGTGAAGCACGATAGAATAACTTGTAACATCAGGTTCAATCCCTCTTTGGCGCATTTCGTCGAGCACCTTATCTGCAAACCTTATAGTCGTCTCAAACCTCACGTTTGGATGCAGCTTCGCTCTCCTGCATATCCCGTTTAACAAAATATTGTACGTAACAGCATTGGGTTCCATCCCTTTCTCACTCATTTCCTTCAAGAACTTCTCTGCCATGTCGATCCTACCAATTTTGCACCACCCATATATCAGAATCGTGTACATCCTAGCATTAACTCCAAACGCAGTTTTCCTTTTGTTGAAAAGCTCAACAGCAACCTTCACATACCCGTATTTGCACAGAGTATCCACCAAGACACAAAAATGGGTGTCACCCACAATCCCTCCAACAAAAGACTCCATATCGTCAAAAGCCCGAATGGCTTGTCGCGTAAGACCAGCAGCAATAAGTCTGCGGATGAGAATGAAGAACGTAAGACAAGTGGGTTGAATACCCTTTTGGTCCATGTCGATGATGAGCTGCCAAGCGACGTCGAACTGACGGACTTTGGAGAGAATGTCGATGACAAGATTGTAACTTGTCGAGGTCACAATGTTATTGATGGAAGATGGTAAGGAGAGAGAGTAGTGGAAGAGGGAGAGAGCGATCTTGGAGTTGTGGTGGAGGCGGAGGAGGGTTTGGTGGAGGAGAGGAGGAGAGAGAGAGATGCCGTGGAGCTGAAGAGAAGCTTCCATGGCGTGAAATGGGTTGTGGTGATGAACCATGATGTGGGTCAACAAATCTGCGTCTTTTGAGGGCTGGAGTGCTGGGAGATTGGTGTCGTACGTATAGTGATTAGTATCGGAGTTGGTGTCATCTCCGGCGAAGGGTAACGATGAGCAGAGACGAAAGAGAGAGAGAAAAGAAGAAGTTGCTATGGTGGTTGTATGGGGTTTGGGTAACAGGCAAATCGCCCTTGCCATGACTTGAGCTCGCTGGCCTTCAATGGCTTGTGAGCTTTAACTGGTTTCTAGGTGGAGAAATATATGGGCTTGCCAACGGGTCTGTTCGGCCCGAGTCTAGTTTGAATCTAAATTGGGCTCATTATTCCCGGCATGAGACCGAGCTTGATTTGTTATAACTTTTAAATTTTGAGTCAGATCAGGCTCGTTGGCGTTTTTTACTGAAAACAACTTCTTTATTATATAGAGATAAGATTTAGTACTATCAGACCTTTTTAGACTTCACTTTATTGCAATACTTTAGATTGAGTGTGATAATAATGATCAGGCTCAAGTTACTCCGAGTCTTGTTATGGGTTTAGTTGTTTCAAGTTTGGCTGTTTTTAGTTCAATTTGGTTGTTTCAAGTTCAATACGTAAAAACACTATCCGACCCATTGTCATTCTTGTCATGTGTACTAAGACCTTAAACTTGGTGGAGGCATGTGATTCACACAATTCCTTTGAGATGCAAAAAGAACAAAAAGGGGCACTTAAAAGGAATACTCTACAATTGCATTAGAGGGTATGAGACATTCTCAATACTAAATTAAGCTCATTAGAGCACAAGAAAAACCAAAGCCCGACCTTACAACAACATAGGCCAATGCAAGTTGTGTCTAAGGAGGGGACAGAATCCTAAAACTCTTCCAAGATTCTTGAATTACAGATTTACACAATAAACCAAAAACTGAGGAAAGGAAGAAAAAAGAAAAGAAGCTACACATTATGCACAGAGACAAGAAAACGCGGATGAGCTGAAATTGGACTAAAGATCGACTGATGTATACACGTAAACTCGGCTACTCAAAGCTTGACGCTCGGCTGTATCTGCCTTCCAAGTCATCTTCTGTAGAGATACTTTGCTCCGAGCTGCTTACTGAATTACAATCATCCTCTAAGTCGAGTAATGCAGTATTAAGATGGGATCGGATGTTATTAAGATGCAGTTTGCCATCCACTGCATCAACCTCTTCTGATGCACTCATTTGCTGCCTCGCCCATTTTGTCGCTTCCTCGTCGCCTTGGAGGAGTTTCACGATCTGTTTTTGGTCAGAGAATTTGTAAGAGAATAGTTCAATCAAAATGCAGATGAATGTTGCATTACAATTGAACTCACAAATCTGATTTCTGGCCGAGCTCGGGACGAGCATCTGATAGAAAGGGTTGCAGCTAAAACCATTCTTTCGATCTGGTTAACATCACGGTGACCTCTAATATGTGGATCAAGCAATTCAGAAATTTTCCCACCTTCCAAAATCGGCTTCGCCTAGATGGAAGTATTAATCCCATGGTCAGCAAGCATTAACGAAAGCATCAAATGAAAGTTCTCATGATATTGCAAAATAAAACGCTAAAATCTCCTGAGAGGAAGAAAATCTCAATTCTGCATTTAACTATTCCCAAATTTGCTGAACATGCATTCTGAAACTTTGCTATTCCCAAGTTTGCTAAACAAGATTTATCACTAAGATTCCAGAATCGGTCTCCACAAGTCCAAATTGGAAATGCCGCCATCTTCCTTCTGAATTCGACTTTTCTCTTTCAGCCTTTGCATTCTGCATACTTGTCCTGGTTATTCCAAGACTAGAAAACAATCCTTCTTTCAAGCTATACATGTCAAGAAATTTTAAGAAAAGAAACGAAATATCAGCAAGGTCCCATTATATTATTTTCATGGCATGGCAAGAGTGGGTGGTTACTTGTTGACTATGGAAAAAAATGCTTACCCACATAACAAGGCTCTCGTGGCATTTAGGATTTTCACTATTGATTGGCAATTTCCCAGAGAGAAGCTCAAGGAGGACAACACCGTATGCAAAGACATCAACTTTGTCCGACACCTTTCCATGCAAAATATACTCAGGAGCCAAGTAACTGTGACAAGAGTGAGAATCATCAAGCTCGTACAGACCTCAAAATCCTAACAGGCATCTTGTATAAGAACAAATGACTCACCCAAAAGTTCCTGACACATCAGTGGAAGTTACAAGTGGTGAAGCCCTAGAAATACAGCTAGCAAATCCAAAATCTGACAGCTGGAGTAGCAAAACAAGTTACAGTTAAGCACCAAAATCATCTATGATGAAAAGCAATCCTCGAAAAAATAATCTTTGGAGAGTACGGGTCGTGCCTGTGGCTCAAAATCATCCGATAGAAGTATGTTTGAAGATTTCACATCCCTGTGGACAATGAGTTGATCACAGCTATTGTGCAGATAATCAAGTGCCTCGGCTACGCCCAATGCCACTTTATACCTTTCTTGCCAACCAAATGTATCTAAATCCTCCTTATTCGCTTCATAAGAGGAAAGCCACTAGGAGTTAGAAGTCGTTCAAAACTGGAGAACAAGGCTATCTCATCAAATCATAGGTAGAGAATTCACTGCACCATGAAGGTTCTCCTCTAGGCTTCCTCTTGATAAAAAATCATAAACCAGGATTAAATTGTTGTCCTCAAAACAAAACCCAAAAAGAGACATCACATTCTTGTGACGTAAAGTTGTAATGATCTCTATTTCTCCAACGAACTCTTTCATCATATCTGCGCATGGCTTCAAGATCTTCACAGCCAATTCCTTCCCATCTGGAAGGCAACCTTTATATACATGACTACTACCACCTTTTCCTACCATATTTCCTTTAAAAACAGCTCAATATAAAGTTAGTTACAGCTTACAACTCTCAAAATAGAAGAACAATAGACAAACAGGATGAATCTTCTGAATACGTGAAAGTTGTATGACTAAAACCAACCTGGAGTGAAGTTTGACGTGGCTACCAAAAGTTCCTCGTAGCAGAACAATCTACAAATTGATGAGTATTTCTCATATACACCTTTCAACTCTTCAGGAAGGTCATTTGAGCTACGGTAGGGTGCAATGGGAGACCGTACAAACTTAGGGTTTATTGGCACAATACCACCATTGCCCTTATCTACTTCTACATCATAATAATGGCCAATCAGCCGTATTTGAAGCACATTGGATTTGATCACAATAAAATACAGATGAATAATTCTTACTTGATTGCTTCAATTCCCATTTAGCCAGAGATGCTTCTTTAACAGGATGCCTCTCTAATTGATGTTGTCCCAGAACTAGTTGCTGAAGAGATGACCATGGCTGTTTAGAAGTAGATAATCTAGAGGCATTTGATCTTGATACAGCATCATTCCTTTGGTTTGGTAGCAAAGGTAGTGAACTAATATTACCATCATCACTATATGGCTTTGATAATAGGTTTTTGGACTCATCGGGGGACAACGTGCCTGAAGAAGAATGTAGAGAACAACTTTGACTTTCTTGATTCAATTTGTCTGCTGCCACAGTACAAGTTGCATCCCTTAGTAATTCGATTTCCTTTCTCGAGCATCCAAGACCTAAGGAAAACAACATTTTCAGTGTGAACTAAAGTTATGGTCAAGAATCAAGAAAAAACATAAAGACATTCATGTCTGTGAGACGTGGCCTACAGCAACGGATCATAGAAGCATTTACAGGAACAGAACACCTTAGAAAAAGACTCAAAAGAGTAAACAACTGTAAAACTTTATAGTATCGGTACCTGGGATAGTTGCTTCTCTTGTGTACACAATTTGTCCATCACTAACAGCATAGATGGACAAACTTTTAGGCAATTTTCTGGCACAATACTTTGCAACTGAGGTTGAGGAGCGGAATGTATGGAGGGACTTGGAAGTTCCCACAATAAACTTGTTGGCATTACTTGCTTTTGCTTCTCTTACCAAAATTTTCCGCACTGAAGAGCCTCTGCACACTTTTAGCTTCAAATCCACCTGAAAAGAAACCTTAAACTTAATAATTCATACTATTTTGAATCAAAAGAAACCAAATTTCTGTTTCCATTTGCAGTTTATAACAACCACTCAGATGCTATAACGATCTAAACAACTACACAATAAAGGGAAGAAAAAAAAACTATCTTTCCCGGAAAACAAACAGAATCACAACCAATAAAAAAGAAAAAAAATTGCATAAATTGTGAATTGTGGTCAAACATCAAACAGGAAGACTATAAGTTTTCACAGACGAATAACATCACGAAAAATAAAAAAGATTACAAATTTACAAGGAAATAGACAAAAAAGAGACCTGCTTTAAGTTGCAGAAACCTTCATAGACAGCTAAAAACGAATCAAACGTCGTCACCAGAGACATATTCGAAGCTGTCCCTCCTTCATTATTCCCCAGAAACACGCACGTAACCCGACCAACCAACAACAAGAACGTCATCTTCAAAATCAAAAAACAAAAATCCAGAGAGCGAAAACGCACGCAAAATCGAAAATTCTTCGGTACCCGAGATAGAATCGAGAACGTGAATAGCAATGACACGGTCACCGGGGTTGGCCATTTTCATGAGAGCCCACGTCAGCAATTGTTTACTCTGAGAATCAAACTTCACTCCCACCGCCACCACCACCTCTCCGCCGTCTCCGGCGCTGCCGATGGCGCGCTCACTGACCGACTGCATCGGTCTCCGGGAACACCACACTGACGTGGCCTCTCGCGTACAACTAAATACATATACGCTGAGTACTGACTACTGACAAGTGACAACATTGAAAACAATAATAATTTTGTATTTTATACGAAAAAGAAAGTGTATTTCTTTAATTTAATTATATATTAAATTGAAAAATATTTTAAATATAATATATTGAATAATTAAATAAAAATACTTTTATTTGTCTTTTATTTGCTTCTATTTTTATTTTAGTTTTCTGTTTTTATTTTCAAATTTAGTAAAAAATCTTATTTGTTTTAGTTTTTAGTTTCTATTTTTGATTTTAGATTCTTCTAGATTTTAAAAAATTATGAAAACTACAAAAAATAATTTTTGTTTCTTGTTTTTATTTTCTTTTATAATCTGATTCACTATTATTTAAATATACATTAATTAATTATTTAATAAAATATGAATAATTTAATTCAATATTATATTTAATAAATTAAAGTTAATTATTAATAAAAATAATGAATAATTTAATTTACTTTTTAAAATTAAATAATATATAATTAAATTTAAAATATATAAATATGCAAATAAAATTTGTTTTAATCATTTAAATATATTTCAAATAAATAATGATTTATAAATAAAATTTAAATTGTAAATTATTTATTTTATTAAAATAACATAGTTTTATTAATAATTTATTAACAAATATTATATAAGAGATTAAATAAATTCATTTAATTAAACATAATTTATCTTTAAATTTGATCTAAAATGTAATTATTATCAATGATAAACAATACAACTATATTAACTTTAATAATCAAAGAAGTTTTTGCTTTTATTTAAAAGAAAAACAGAAATAAAAAATTGAAAACTATAACAGAAAAATAGAAGTAGAGCCAATCGGCTCTAAGTCTTCACTTTTTGATTTTTTTTTTTGGTTGTATATAATATTAAGAATATCATCATCGTGATTGTCACCCCTTAATTGTAGTTTGCTCAGATCTGAAATTTGAGAAGGTCCGATAGTATGCAATCTGAACATTATTTAGTTGAGAGATTGTTTCTAATAGACTCGTAACTCTTACAAAATGAATACATTATAGTAAGAATATTTAAACCAAATTTATGATTAGTTTGTTAATGAATATATAAAACCAATTAAATTGGTGTCACACAACAGTTTAAGCTATTGCGGTGAAACGGTCACTTAATATAGTATCAGAACCTTTATGACTAAGTGATTGTGAGTTCAAATCCTACCACTTTTTTATTATTCAACACAAGATAGAGTGAGCATGTATAAGTTTCAAGCTAAAAGGACTTTTACTTAAGGAGGTGTGTTAGTGAATATATAAAATCAATTAAGTTGACTTCACACAATAATTTAAGTTATTACAGTGAAGCGATCATTTACTATATTTATCATTCATCCTTTAGCTTAGTATAAAGTTTCTAATAAATTGAAAAACATAAAAGAATCAACTGAATTAATAAGATTTTTTGTCTTTAATATTCTATAATATCACAATTTGTTTTTCAAATATTAGCAACTAAGGGTTTTATTTCATATTTAAATTAAATTTGTTATTAAACAATTCTTCCCAACTTATAAAGACAAGTGAAGGGTATATTTGTATCTTGGTCTATCTGATAGTAGTAAACTTATTAAAAATTCAAAGTTTTAAATTATTGTAACTAAAAAATTTATTAATTTACAAAATTATTTTGACAGATATTTAATTATTTATTTTTTAGATTTAACAAATAATATTTAATTTGAATAGGTAAAAGCTTGACTTTTATAATAATTTTGATAAAATAAGGTAAATAAAAAGAAGGAAAATGAAAGCGACGTTCCAAATGATAAGATCCAAAGGTTTGTAATAATTAAAGAGTTTTTGGTCATTGAATTCAATGCTCTAATCATTTTAGTTAATAAGTAATTTGTATCAAAACCTTAAACTTTTTTGTATTTTGTACAATAAAATATTATTTATGTATGTAATTTTATTTTTTTCAAAATTTAAATGGAAGATGAAACTAAGAATTTTATATAAATTGTTTCCAAAATTCAGAAAACCTTAATAATTAAAAATATAACTTGAAGATATAATTACAATTTTGAGTTAAAATTTTAAAAACAATATAATGTTTAAAATTGTACAAAATTTGTGTTAATTTAATTTCAAATTAAACTAAATATATTGATCCAAATTAATTGAAGCAGCTGATATCATTTTATTTAAATTTTACTAAACTGAAACAAAACTATAAAAAATTAAATCCTGTAATCTAAATCTAGCCCAACTTGAGCTAAATTGAGACCTATGGCCTAATTTTATAGAAATATTAATGAGTCGGGTCGACTCATTCTTAATTTTTTTTAAAAAATACAAAACGATTTTGTTTTTGATGTTTTGATCGGACTACGGGCCGGTCCAACCTCAACCTGTGGCCTTGTCTGACAGAATCATTTTTAGCCTGTGGCCCGATCAACTAGGGCCAAAATCAGGCCGGACAAATTTGACATCTCTAAATTTTTATGTTTCTAAATTCTATTTTATTTATATACGAGTGAATCAAATTAAAACTATACAAAATTGAATTCTATAATCTAAATCTAACCCCATTCATCATTATCTTTGACTAAATTGAGGCATAAAGCCTAATTTTTACATTCTAAAGTCCAGAACACAGTGTGTGTGGAAACGATCATTTATTAAGTTGCATTTCATGATTCATCACATCAATTACATAATGTTTTTTTAATTATTATTATTACTGTTGTCGGTGTGCAGAATTTGCAAAAGTCATGGACCTAGCAGATTTGAGTAACAGCAAAAGTAACCACATAAAAGCCTCATATTCCACCAATTATAGAAGTAATGGCTTATGGTCTTTGGACTTTTATGGTCAGTCTTCAGCTTTGAGAGCTTTATGTTCAACTTTGGTTGGCTAGCCAGAAAGGCAAAGCAAGTAAAGAACCTGGATCCCTCCTCCATCAAAAGTACAGTTGACGATTCTTCATCAATATCACTTCTTTACCTTCCCATATCTCTCTTTTTCAGATGTGTACAGCATGCTATCCGTGTAAAGGTTCGATCTTTTTGCGTGAGCTCGCTCAATTTTTGCTTTCTCTTCAGTGATCTCTCTCCTATGATGCGTCTTTTGTGTTCTTGTCACAGGGGCAATGATTGAATAAGAGATTTTGATCAAAACCTAGTTTGTGTTTTGGGGATTCCATTCCTATCCAGCTTGGTTTTGTTGAGTTCCAGGCAAGTTTGGTCCAACTTTGGAGTTGGAATCTGAGATATCTTGTTCTGGAGGATCTGAAACACATCCAGTTTAGTTTCTTACATTTCCAGCTTTTTATGCGTTGTCTGTAATTTTTGAAGCAGTGAGTGAAGATTTCATTGCGGACCCGTTATAGCGAGAGGCTTGGATTTGTTTGCTTTGTCATTATTGACTATGAAATTAATTGGTTCTCCTGGGTTTCCAAGGCTGAGTATCCGAGCCTTTTCTTCCTTAGTTGTCGATCCTTCCTTTAGGAAATCATCTTAATTCTTTTTGGAAATAGCCACAATTGCACTTCTAGGGTATATATCTTGTCAATTCTTCTTTTCAATCAATAGTTGCCAGTCTTAAGTTGCGGAATTGCTTGACGAAGCTAGAAATAATCAGTTGAAGTAGAATGGCTTCTGAATTTTGTGGTTCAAGCTTGCTTTTAGATGTACCTGATGATGTGTTTGCTATTATATCTGGGTCCTTGTCCCCGAGAGACCTGTGTAATCTTAGTCTGTGCTGTCAGAGTTTATGCACTCTTGTGGCCGCTGACAAAGTTTGGCTCACCCAATCTGAAATTCTTGGAGTTGTGCCTCACCGGGATCTCATTGAGTGGCGAAAAGGTGTATCGTCGTACAAGGCACTTTGTCGCTTCCTTGTTACTATTAAGCCGTTAATTGGAATCTGGGTTCACCAAAATCCTGAACTGGGTAATGTAGTGTATGTTATGCCAGGTTTTGTATCCGTTGTTGGGTGCCGGATAATACCACAGGAACTTGGTCCTTTAGGAATTGAGGAGGGTCCCATTCTCTGGGCGCCAGTGTTTGAGATAATAGGTGATCTTGATGGTTCTCTATTGTTTTTCTTGCATGGAAGAGAGAAATCAATTGACTACATATACCCTGGTTCAGTTAAGCCACTTGAGAAAAATTGCAACATACTTCTGCTTGAGGTTGAGCCTTTGCAACAAAAGAGTGGATCCAAATTACTGCAAAGTAAGAGTTTTGATTATCTGCCTGACAAGGAGCTCTCAAGAAAGATATCTAGGTCAAACAGTGATGTGTCAAGGTCCAAGAGGTTGCTAGAACAATCTGACTCGAAGGTTCCTTTTAGCCGCTTGAACTTTGGTGACAGAAGAAAATTGATTGAGGTTGTCGCAGTTCAGGTTCGTCAAACAGTACCTGACTCTGCAAATGGGCCTCTGTTTCCTCACTTGAGGAATGATGAAGATATCTTTCAGAAAGACATGGCACTCTTGTTTGAACGGAGATCACTACTTTTGCGAACACGTAAAATCAATGGTGGATGTGTTGATTGGCAGGTAGTTCCTGAGCTGCCATCTGATCCCGCTCAATCGCATTCGCATGATACTAGAAAGAGCCTCAGTTGTTCAAATGGATTGCATGGTAGGGATGATGATCAAAAGCGGTCTATCTCAAAGAAAACTCTTCGTGGATACTTTACCAAGATCTTTTGGAAGTCTCCCTCCCTTTTTGGTAATTATGCACATTCAAGGAGTAGCTCCTCTAGCAGCGAAAATAAGCATGCTTCACTTCATGAATTTTTGAAGTCAGGTGATGCTATAAGATTGACATTACGTGCCTCAACAGCGAGGTTAACTTCTTATCGAGCATGGCCAAATATGCATGATAGTCGTTTTGCCCTATACAAATTACCCATTCGGGTTCCAACTGCCGACCAAGAATATGCTGGTTTGTGGGGAGGAACTTTTGGTTGGCCTCCTGGGAAGCCTACAGAAGACAAGTCTGGAAAAGCCTTGTTCTTTCTTTTGATTTCTTATGAGGAGTCTGAGGGTCAACGGCATCTCATTGCAACCAAAATTTTAGAGGGCACCCACTATGTTCTGCATCCAAATGGCTCAGCAATGTTTATAGTAAATGTTGATGAACCTTCAGAGGATCCATTTCCTTGGGATGTGGATGGAGACTCCATTCCTGTGATTGTTAGGCATGCATTTGCTGGGGAGGGTATTGCAAATGGTTATGGATTCAGATATCCTGGCTCAAAGCCTGGCTCCCTCTTTGTTATTGAAAATGGTCTTCTTGCATTTATCTGGACGGAATCAAGAGTTGTTTTGACCATGCAGAGATTGAACTTGCAAGAGCTTCTAAGGAAAGGTGAACAGGTGCCTGCTTTACCACCAATTGCCAACTTTTCATACTTGACCAAATCATACTCAAATGTCTTTACTAGCTGCGCAAATGCTCCAACTTGTTTATCTTCACCAAGGTTTGACTTCTCTAGCTGAGTCCTTATATTACTATTCTACTACTTTGATCCCCAGTTCTCTTTTATTCTTGACTAGAACTTTTATGAATACTTACCTTGATATATTGTTGGGCATTCATGGTGGTTTCATATGGACTTGGATCAACTCTTCTTGTAGATTATGAGGCAAAGGGCATTTTCCCTTCATTGGTTGTGCCGTTAGATGTCTGTCAATGTTTTTTTCCCCCCCTTTTTCCTGCTGTGACAAAATAGTTACCCTTCACCTGTTTTGTGATAATCAAGAAATTAGCTCGAGCTCATTGCATCGGTGTTTGAATTCTTTTCTCCTGCTACCGTACAAATGTTCTTTATAGATAAGTAGATTTCTTTTAATGGATGAGTGATATGGCTTGTGTATATCTGAGATAATTCTTTTACATGCTTTCCTCAAATCTTCTAAATTGCAATCTAAGAATCTTCAAGCAACACGCTTTTGCGTCTGGTTCAGTTTCCTTGTCCGTTCTTTAGAAGATGAAGTAGACATACAGATTTACTATTGAATAATAAAAGTACTGGTTCATTTTTTGGCTATTATATTATTCTAGACCTAATTAATATGTTCATGATATGTTCCTGTGTTTCCTTTTATTCAGGCAAAAACATCTATAGAATATTTACTTTGCAGTAAAAGCATAGGACGAGATCGATAGGCTCTTGGGTTGTATCCAACGGGCTCTCAGGTTGTCTGTGCTTCGGTTACTTATACAAGTGTGGTTCTTCTTGATTGTTGTTGACGGTGAACTCAGTCACTCCCATCCATTACGCACATATCATCCCAGTGTCTCCAGTTGGCTGCTGCTTCACAAGCCTTCCTCATGCATAACCAAGGTTGAGGTCATCTTTAGTATAGTCTATACACTACAGAGTTCTCCATTGTTTATATGTTGAATAATGACTTTGAACAAGCAATTCAATTCAAAGCTTGCCAATGGGAGAAATTCATAATATTACATCTTTGATTATGCATTTGGATTGCAGAAGTCGCAAATGGAATACCCTTTTGTCTTTGATATTTGTTTAATTATCTTTATGTTGCATAACTAGTGATAAGATTACTAGGGTTGGCATTTTTGGTCCGGTCCAGGCCGAATTCAACCGCTAAAAGGTCATTGTTTTGGTGTCACCCAATCTAGACTAGCGTCACATATAGGAGGGTCAATTCGGGCTAGACCAGAGGTAGCTCAGGCCTCCTCAAATCCTCTGTCCCATTACCCCTGGCCCAACCCTGTCCTAGTCTATCCCAACCAACCATTTACGTGAGATGGGCCAGGGATAATAGGACAGAGGATCACACCAGCCTACTCAATTGCCAACCCTAGAAATTATGGCATCTCAATCCATATCTCCTTTTGTGATGTAAAGGTGGTGGTTTTTTAAGTTATGTAAAGGTTGTTATTGCTTAATGCAAATAGGATACCCTTTTGTTTTTGGTATTTGTTTATTTATCTTTATGTTTCTCTAGTAGTAATGGGATTATTAGGGTTGGCATCTTTAGCCCGGACTAAGCTAAGTAAAATGATGTCGTTTTGGTATTTATCCGATCCGGACTTAGGTAGTGTATAGGAGGAGGAGGGGCCTGTAATTAGTAAATCGATGTGGTTTAAGTGTTTTTATGGTTCGAATTTGGGCTCCTATATAACATATGGGAGCAGCCTGAATTTAATCTAACTCATTATAAATTTTAGTTACATAAATTCGGTCATTAATATTTTAATAAATTGTATATATAACAAGTAAAATACATAATTATTTATATAAAATACAAGCAAGATTATATTAATAATGAGATTTTTAGATTAGTAAAATGTCAAATAAATTATTTAAAACATATAATAATTTATAAATTATTATTTGAATAAAGAATAATGTTACCATAATTTCTTTAAATATTATTAATAAAAAATAACAAATGGCGAGGGAATCGCATAAAAGGGAATATACCGGGATTAGATCTCCTATTCTCGATTTTTTATTATTATTATGTTTTATTAAATCTTGTATGTATTTACGTAGAACTTATGTAAATATACGAATGAGGAAACCTCATCTACGTGTTTAATACACAAAACAGTGGATAAAATTGGAACACGGCACAGGTACGGAGGAGGAATCTAATCTCCTTCTACGCAATTCCTGAAACTTTCTCAACTCATCGTTCGACGAGAGCGACGACGGCCGCCGCCACAATGAGACGGACTCCCGCATCGTCCTCCTCCACAACCGCGACAATAACAATCGTAAACGAAGCCCAACAACAGGAACCGCAAACCCTAGTTCTGCGATTGAATCGGAGGAAGAAGAAGGTGACGTGGAAGGAGGGAACGGTAGATAACGAGTTTTTGCAGAAGAAAAGCTCCAAGAAGTGCTGCATCTTCCACAAGGAGAAGCCTTTCGACGAGGACGATAGCGATGATGAGCATCATCATCACCATCATCGCGATCATGACGGCGCCTGTTCATCTAAGGACGCGGGCTGTGGACATTGAATCTGACTGTATGTTCCTTTGTCTCTGTACGTGTAGAATATCTCCGAACAATTTTTAGGTGGATTCTGGAAGAATAATTGTTGGATAGAATTTTATTTTACGTAGAGCTCTTTTGATTGAAATTTTATTTCTTTTTTGGTAATTTGCCATTTAATTCTATCAATATATTATTATTTTTCATCAATTAGATAATTTTGTCATCTTAAATCACGTAGGTTCCGATTTTGATGATAAGAGAAGTTGTCCAAGATTCCTCCTTCCTCATAATTTATGTCAATGAAGTTTCTGGATCAGCATTGGTCCGTTAACTGTTATATTAGATTGGTTGTATAGTAGAAAACTTGTTGATTTTCTTTTGGGAAGGAGATTAATGTTGCATGATTCCATCACCAATTTGAACAGCTTCCATTCCACTGTTTTATAATGTGTTTGGTTGAATTTAGCTGCCTTGCTTCATATTACAAGGATATGGTACAAAGCTGTTTCTTTTTGTCTTATTTCGCAAAAATGAAGTCTGAGTTGAAGCTAGGAGGCGTCGAAAATACATTAAAAACGAGCAAACTAAATGCTTTTATACTATGGGATATCTACATATGTTCGTGGACAATGAAGGTGCTTTTTGTACGTGGCTTGTGTATTAACTTAGTAAGATAGTTGAAAACTATTGATTTCCAAGACTTGAAAAGATTATACCTTGCACAACGATCATACAATTTAATGTCAATCTTTCTTGGAGATGTGAGAAGATCGGTCTATTTGGTAGCAGTGGACATAGCCTGTTTTCATGTGTTAAAAGGCAAGGCTATTGTCTTAGCTGGTGATTCGAAGTTTAGAACGCAAACAGAAACGTGACATTCAGCGTGCCAGATTTTTATGTGAAATGGAAGTTTACTTCTCTGCAGTTCTTTGCATGAGTGTAGAAAGGAACAACTTGATGCAGGATTCTTTTGCCACAATACTGTGGTAGCTTTTTGCCTGTAAAGCTTCTTGCCTGAACAATTCCCGTCCATTTAAATGCAGGCTAAGTGACATTAGAGGAACTTGGCGTTTTAAAGTAGCTGCCTGTAAAAGTTGCACTTTCATCTTGTCATGTATTTTTATTTGGTAGAGGAATTGCATTCTCATTTATTGAATTTGAAGCATCATAATTCCAAAATAATTTGATCTTTTGTTGGTCTACGTCAATGGCATTTCCAAAAGGAATATAACATATGGAATTGTTCTTTACAGGGTCAGATTAACTTGACAGTTTTCCTAGAGAAAGGTGCATGCTTCTGTTTCTAAAAAGTATTATTCACTCTCAAGATCAAGAGCATACATCAGCACTCTGGCAGATCACCATAGGAAGTGAGCAATAGCAGCTAAGAATAGTTTGTACCATGTGCAGTTCTGGTTGGTTGAACAACTATTTTATAGAGCTCTGTTGTTTAGACTCGACTGAGTCAACCTCCAGATCTCTGCACTTCTACAGTAGAAGTTATACTAAAGATGAAATAGTCAGTATGTAAACAAAACTTAAGTGGACCATTTGGTCTATCCATTATTTTGTGGTTCAACAAACCTTTTGCAACTTAATGATTTGAAAAGTGATTAGCACTCAACACACTATTTTTTTAAAAAAATGTATTTATGTTACTTACCTTGGATACATGCTTAAAGTGGGTTGTACATTTCCTTTTTCGTAAAATTGTTGCTCATGTTCTTGATCAAGTAGGTCATGTTCTTTTGATTCTCTATAATCCATCAGACAAATGTCGGATGCTAATTTCTTTTGAACTAAGCTTGGTATAATTATTTGATTAAAACTGTGAACAAACTAATGAAAGATCTAATAAAGTTGTTGCTCACTGTAAGCTAAATGTTCCTCTTGAAAAATTGAATGATGGTAAAACTAACTAAATAGATACAAAATAGAAGGGTTTTATTTGTTTCCAACAATTAAAAAAGTGAGAATTGAGTAGCAATGGAGCATCTACATTACAATGTTGCAAAACAACCTTATTTTACACAAACTATTGCCCAAAAGAAGCTTATTGGGCTAGTTGGTATCACCAATCAAAATGACTTGATGTTCATTCTCTTCCTATACAGTAGAGGCAGCAACAAATATCTAACAGCGTCAATAGTAGGTGACTTGTTTTGACAAAACTTTTACTTTGAGCTCGTCTATATCAATCAATCTCGCATACAACCAAATTCAATCCCATTATGCATACAATTGGATGAGTTTAATAGTCTTTCAGCTAAAAGAATGTGTAAAGAGCCAATGGAGGCCATCGATAACCGAACCTCGACAATGCTACGTTAACATATCTGCCTAATTATGCAGGCAAGGGTTCCTCCATAACTGCAATTCAAGATAATCAGTGTTAGATTGTTCTCCTTTTAAAAATATCAGAACTATAAAAAAGAAGCATACCTTTCATTTTTGTGGTTACTTCAGTTGAACCAATTTCGGAAACATTTACATTCTTAGCAGCAACTGGTGACTTGGTTGGTACATCAGGAAGGTCCAACTTCTCCTCATGTACCTCAGAAGAAACTGAGGTAGGCACTTCTGGTAAGTCTTGAAGGATAATCTACACAAATGAAATAATTGACATCTAATATTCTTATACTGTGTCGATATGTAATCAAAATACTGATTTGGTAACTCCAACTAGAACTATTATTGCATTTGGAAACTTCCAAATGAAAAAGAAGTATAATCATAGTTGCTAAAAACATGTAAAACATGCGTACCTGACTTTCTAAGTTCTCAAACTCAGCTAAAATCTCTTCCTCATCTTCTGCTGATAATGTTTCTCCCAAAACGGCATTTATTTCCTGTAACAGATGAAAAGAGCAAAGTTAGAAAAGGCAATAGAGACTAACTTATAGACAAAAGGAGAAATCAAACTTATTTTTCAACTGATCAAGTTTCCTAAATTTTTTACAAAATTATCACATTGCAGCCTTTTGGAACAATGAAGACAAATGAAAGCATTCCAAAAGAGGAAGGAACATTGCAGCTATAGCAACAACGAAGACAAACGCAAGCATAATGAACAAAAGGGAGAGACATTTCAATGCGATGGGTTTTTAAGTCACGGAAAGCACATATATATTTTCAACAATAGAAAACGTAACGACTTAAATTATTTATGATAATGGAAAATTGCATAATATAAATTGTTTTTAACACGCTAGACATATCATTATCACAATTCATCAACATAAGAATATAAAAGATATGCCTTCAAAGTTCAAACTCACATCTTGATATGCTTTAGCTTCAGCAGTGTCATCCATTAGTTTTTGAATATCATCCAAGCTGATCTCACTTTGCAATGCTTTAATTGCTTTATTTCCTGCCTTTAAACTGTCAAATACAGCTTTCTGCTTGCTGGCTAGCTCAATATCTGCCAACTGAGACCAGGATTTTAATGTAGTTTCTATAAGTTACAAGCACAAAGGACATCTGAAAATGACCTGGATATAGATATGAACTTGAATGGAAATTAGATCTACAAAGAACTTCGCTAGATATTAGGTCCTACACATTTCAATGATGCTAAACAATCATATGTATAACTTAATTGAAGTAGAAAGTGGTTATCTTACTTGTTGCTCGACATTAATTAGCCAGGTGTCCACTTGCTTCAATAATTCTTCTTGTGCTTTCTTCTTCTTGAGGACAAACAAGGCCCTATCCTTTCTCTTTTCACGTATCAACTCTCTAACAGCTTGCATCTCTGCTTCAATTACGGCTTCAAGCTGGATGAAGGAAAACAGCCACAACATAGTGATTATTGGAGTTTAAACAAAAGCTACACGATCTTTCTATACTGATCTGAAGTTCCCTGAACAAGGTGAATATTTTATACTCGATGGAACCAAGGACGGACAATAGCTATAAATATCGAACAAGGCTGAAAACAATTACAGCAGAGGAATAAGATACAGTAGTAGTAATAGTTCAAAGCCTGCATGCAGACTTTTACCATTAATACCATCTATAAAAAGCAAGGAGTCAGACAAGCAAAGCAATAAGAAACAAGTCAATGGAACCTTTGCAACAAAGTCAAGCATCTCATCGGCCGGATTAATACCGAACTATCTTAGTTACATACACAAAAAGACTAGTGCCGCCTCTCAAACATACACTCCCTAAAGCAATGCCTGCACAAAATACAGAATATTTGACAAGAACACGAGCAACAAAAAATGGCATTAGCCCCATATCCTCTGCCTAACAAAGTAAGCTTCCAAGAACTACAAATCCTCCCATAAATGTAGTAAAAGATCATCCATTTCACTTATAATTGGTAACAAAATGAACGGAATTGAATAGCTCAAGTCGAAATCAATTCAATTCCAGTTGATACATTCTAAAACAACGATCCGACCCTAATTTGCATGAGTCATCAAAACGTAAAACTTGCAGAACAAGAAACAAGAAAGGTAAAACCTTTCGTTGGTAATCAGCAAGCTTGCGCCTTTGGGTCTTGAGGGAGAGAATGGCTTTATCCACCTCAGTGATCTTGGGTCTCTTCACAAACATATTCCCCATCTTTTCGATAAACCCACAATCACGGTGAAACCAAAAACCCTAAAAGATGATTTGTTTGAAGGAATCTAAACGAGGGCTTGCTGCTGATTTTCTCAGAGATATGGAAATCGGAATCCAAAATTCACTAACAAAAAGTCTCCTCGATTTCTTCTGTTGTATGGCGACGAGTCCACACTCTTTCGCTTTGTTTCGTGAAACTCGACTTAAAATTCAATCATACTAAAACTTAATCCGTTATGTTTGGGTCGGATCGGGTTAAGGCCATGTCTGATCCGAATCCTGTTTGTTAATCTTGGGCCGGTCGGAATAGATTCTAAACGGTACAATCTTATGCCTCTTAATAATAATATCAAACAATATGAGCATGGAGGGACACAGCTCTTGAAAGCTAAGGTCTAAGAAGGAAGCAAAAGGCAGAGACTTTGGTAGAGAAAAGGAGGCAAAAATGTCTGTCAAAGGAAAGCGAAGGGACGAGGAGGACCTGTGTGCTTCAGATGACAACTCCGAAGGCCACGCGCCGCCCAAGAAAGCCCCAAAGACTGCGGCTTCCGACGATTCCGACGACATCGTCGTTTGCGAGGTTATTCCCTATTGTTATTTTCAACTGTTTATGTGCTTCCACGTTACTTGGAGTGATAATAACTTTGTTCTGCTGCTTTTGGAAAAAAAAAATGGAGCAGATATCGAAGAATAGGAGAGTGACAGTGAGGAACTGGCAAGGAAGGGTGTGGGTCGATATTCGAGAGTTCTATCTCAAAGATGGCAAGCAGTTGCCTGGCAAGAAAGGTCTTCTTCTTTCTCTTTTCTTGCATTTCTGGTTTTAAAGTTGTACATTTTCTTAGATTTTGTTGAGCTTGGACCTCCTTTTTGTTTGCTTTTATGTCTGCTTTTGGTTTTTTTCTTGTTCTTGTCCTTTTTTCTTCTTCTGGGTTTTCTTTTATTTTCTTTATTTCTTCCTTTTTTTAAATCTTTTTTCTGTTTGATGTCTGGTACCCTATGATCTTGGCTTCGTGGGAGGACATTGTCACTTTTGGACCTTCTTTCTGGAAGGAAATGATGTTTGGAGACATGAGTAGATTTCAGTGACAATTGAGTTATAACATGGTCTTTGCTAGTAAAGGATCTTTCCTAACATTTTATTGGTTTATACATTGTTTAACTGCAAATTTTTGGTCAAATTAAAAGACATTGATAGGGAAGTTACATATTAGAGGAGACTTTTTAGCTATGAATTACATAGATTGTTTCTTGATTCTGTGGCCTGATACTAAAATTTGTTCTTCCTCTTTCATTAGTTTTTTGTTCTCACCTTCAAAATCTTCTGTCTACCAATCCGGTTTCACTTGCACTTTTGCGATAATATAATGTGGTTACCTAAACTATCCTGCATTCCTTTATATTAGTCAATGTTAATATTGTTAGACTCTAGTTTTGATGATCCTTAAAGCTCATAGTGCCTGCCTTATATGCTGTTGAAGTCCTAGACCAAATGTGATTATTCAAAACTTTCACTTGGTTACTTTGGTTGGGAAATGTACACTGAAACTTCTTTTACATTATATACTTGGAGAAGATGGCTGATGAAACGATGATGTTTGCAAATTGTTGTGCTCGAGGATATAACAGAATTTCCCCATTCTCTCTCCCAACAACTTCTTTTATGTTATAATATACTTGGAGAAGATGGCTGATGAAATGTTGATGTTTGCTAATGCATTTTGTGCTCCAGGATATAACAGAATTTCCCCATTCTGTCTCCTCATTGAGACATCCTCTATTTCGCGCAAACAGTTCTGATTAAGAAATTAAAACAATTTACAATTTATAGATGAAGCCAGGAGGGCCTATAAGCTGTTGCCCAACCCTCCTTTTTTCTTAACGGCTTTGCAGAGAAAAGGCTTATGTTTATGACCGTGATTTCAGTGTGTTTATGGCTCATAATTCTGGTTCTTTACTGTTTAAGAGAGATTTCAAATTGATATTACGTGAGGAAAAACTGTATTGTGACGAATGGAACATTGTGATTCCCTCATTTTATGTGCTTCATTTTCTTGACCCCGGACGTTTAACATTCTATTGTTACTGTTGCACCACCATGTTTCTAGTTTGTTGAACAGGTTTCAAAGTTTTAACATAAAACCATATGTGTATGTCTTCGTGATAAGTTAAGCTTTATTACAGTTTTATTCCTTTAAGAATGCCTGAACAAATCATTTGTTGATGTGATATCTGAGATTTTTTTTTTGGAAGATAAATAAATAAATATCATTGAAAATGCCAAAACAGTAGTTATAAAACTATGAGCTTAGGAAACCAGTCCTCATAGCAAAGCTAGAAATTGATCCAAAACAGAGAAGACCAACTATGCTCTATGGAAGAACTTAGGCTATTAGTAACTTAGTTGGCTATTAGAATCTCTCTGATCCAATAGTAAGTTCTATTTGCAACGACATATTTGTCTATATAAACATCCCTGAAGATTCTTTGGTTTCTTTCAATCCAAATCGAAGACATAACAAGTTAGCTTTAGACTCAGACATTTACTATCTTCTCCAATCCTTTTATAGAGATTTTCAGTCCAAACCAAAACATTTCCCTAAGCCGAGATTTTAATACCAATTCCTTTTATAGAGTGGGTGAGTCTTGGAGCAACTAGTAAGGTTGTTCCTTTGTAATTAGAAGGTTCGAGTCATAGAAATAACTTCTTTGTAAAAATGCAAAGAGAAGGCTACGTATAATTCATATCCATTTCTCATACCCTCGTAAAGTAGGAAGCTCAGTGTGTTGAGGGGTTGGTTGACTTTTTGAAGGAAAGGCTTAAACAAACTCATTTTTCTTTCCATAATACTTTTTAAGTCTATTCTTAAAATTTAACCATATAATGATCTTGACCTCTGCGAATACTTGTTTGTTCTTCCAGGTATATCACTAAGTGTGGATCAGGTACATGTTATTCATCTCTCAAACTTAGTGCATTTTGCTATTTTTACATTTTGACCCGAATTTGTTCTTGTGTAGTGGAACATACTTCGAGATCATGCCGAAGAAATTGACAAGGCACTTGGTGACACTTAATGGTAACTATATGGAGTGTTAATGATGTAGCTAATGAAATGTGTTGTCTCCGGTGTATTAGCATTTTGGGTCTTGATTGCTGGAATCTGGAATGGAGTCGTGGTCGGATACTATTTCTTATTGTGTATTATGGGTTTGACCGGATCTATATGTAAGATGAGGATATTACTGGTGGCAGTGTTTAAGGGGTTCACTAATTCTGTGATTCTTGATCTGTGAAGATACGATGTTAACCGTGTTGTTAGGTTCTGTGTCTTATATTCCCGTTGAGGCCGAATCAGTTCGCCCTCTGAACACAAACCTTCATCATTCTCTCTCAAGCAAATTGTCTTCGGGAATTGGTTGGAGCACTTTGAATTTTGTTTTCAGGCTTGAAACTCAAACGAGGCATCAATGAACTATGGCTGTTTAGATTTTCAAGTTAACAAAAGCCAAAAGCTCTGTTCTTGCACAAGTAGTAGCATTCACTTGCACGATGAGCTATGATTGTTTTGGAGTCTAGAGACCAATTTGATGAGCTTATCGGTATATATAATACACAACTATATCTGACTGAAACTTCAACGCAATTATTTACAAAGAATATCCATCAGTTTCTGATTTATGAATCCAGTGCATTAACAAATTGTTCATATAAGAAATGAACTAAACGCCTGTTATCTTCAACGTGCATTCTCCTGTCAGAGTTTCCCAGAACCACTTCCAAAAAGTAAGGAAAGAATGTGAAAGAGATGTTTCATGTACACGAGACAATTGTGTCTCAGTTCCTGAACACACCACCGACCAGATACTTTACATGGTTTTTTAAATATTAAGTGAAGATGATATTTTACGAAAGTTGCATATTTGACTCATGATCTTATCTTCTGATAAAGACCTTCCAGGGGCAAAAGAACAAATCAGTTTGTGACAATATGAACTGCCAAGATGATTTTGCATTATCTAGTGCACCTCCAATCTAATTGCATCAGAGAGCAGGGATGCTGAGAGATCCCATGTGAAGCACTCTAGGCAATATCTGTCAGATACAGAGACATAATGGATCAAACCAGGGTATCAAATTCTGAAGTATAATACTCAGGAAGCCAGAATCATTATCCCACACTTTACCTCTCCCAATCGAGCATTAATCTTCATCGGAACAAAGTCATCAGCCCTTGTTGCACCTAAATTTACAATTGCAGTCACAGCGCCTGCCTCATGAGCAGCTCTGAGATGTTCAGTGTCAAATTCTATTAGTGGAAGAGCCAAAAGACTTGAAAACTAGTTGCAATTGTTACAATCTTCCTGGATAAAGGAAAAACATATACAACACAAGATTTCTAAGATTCTTCGAACTGGTATGTGCACTTAATCAAATTGGTGTTGCTGAAGCTGATCATATACTTTGCTCGGCAGTGTCTAGTGTGAATTCATATTTTGAACATACAAAAATATGTTACTAGTATTAAAATCTTGTATTTGTACAAACAAGGAGTGATGAATTTGTTTTACAAAAATAACTACCTGATAAGTCGGTAAGCAGACATGGTCATCAGAGATGATCCTAGCACAAGAAAAGCATCACATCCTTTTGCAGCTTCAACTGCCTTGTCTGCTCGATCCTTTGGAACGTTATCACCGAAGAAGACAACCTTCAATGGATCATGTTTAAAGTACTACCATTAGAAATCTATCAGGAAAAACTGATAACCACCAAGTTCCAGAAACTTGAAGTTTTTCTTTACTGTGTTCGATAAGGTTGAATTACAAAATAATCATACAATGATTAGTGAATTATCAGCTGCCTAATTATTGACCTAGTAAAAAAAGTCACAAGCAAAATGTTCCTATCTGTATTCCTAGTCATTGTCATCGTTAGTTACTGACATGAAGAAGTAGCACCAACAATTTTATCTTGGATTAAGTCAATAAAATACAAAGAACACACAAAAACCTGACAAGGTAACAAAGATATTACATCAGGTTTGAGCACTCCATTGCATTTTGGGCATGTAGGTATGCAAAAATCCTCCTCCCAGAATTTTTCATCAATCTCAATATCACCATCAGGTCTTTGTTTCATGCCAAAGCTCTTGTCTGGTCCAGGACTGCCATAATCTAAACTTTCAATTGCTGCAGCCCACTGCAATTGAAAACCAAATTTCTCAACAAGCCTTCGCCAAAGGTCTAATTAACTGACATTGGATGTGTCGGATCAGGAAATTCAGGTAATGTAGTATGTAAGAAATTGGATGCTCAGTAACCAACCTTTGGATTAAGGGCCTTCAATTGATCCTGGAATAAATTCCGACAAAATGAGTAACTGCAATCTATACAATTTACAATATACACAGTCCCATGTAATTCCAAAGGATCGCTTCCAGCACGATGATGTAATCTGAAATAGAATGTAGGTCAAACTATGCTAATGGACCCCAATAGCCACCAAATTGCCGATACAAAGGAGAAACAGTTAGTTACCTATCAACATTCTGTGTAACCATAAAATTAATCCGACCAGCTTTTTCGAGGGAAGCTAAAGCAAAATGAGCTGCACCAGGCTGAGCTGCAATAAACCGTCTCCATCCAGCATAACTCCTTGCCCAATACCGCCTGCGAATGCGAATTGAACGGAGAAACTCCTGTTTGTGGCAGTTTCAATAAAATCAAATCTTTAGAACTATCTTTCTTTTTTCATTGCAAGAGAAATAATTATAAAGTACTGAAAGTCAACAACTTTACAATATGTTGAATTGCAAAGCATTGTGAACAACTATTTGTGTTAGTCAAATAATAGAAACGATAAAATCAGAAGTTCCCATTTAACACGATTTCGTCTCCAAGTACTTAGAACTTCAGTAAATCAACCTGCACTGATCAGAGATTGTAGAAACAATTATGTCTCATATTTCCATTTTCTTCCATCATCTAAAACATTTAGCCAAACAACATTTCGATTATATTATCAGCTGCCTATGATACATGATATTTCCTACCTCAGCCAGTCAGTTTGTCCAACAATGTCTCTGTTTTAGCCCCTTTTTACAGTGAATTAGCATAATTTAAGCTTCAAATGGTACAGAAAAGAACTAGAAATAGTGTCACATGCCTTCAGATCACCTGATGGGTAATTGGCCGGAAACCAGTGCTGTACGCTCCATTTGGGCTATGAAAAAGGTAGAATACACACGAAGTCAATGTCACAAATGTAAAGAAAGAAAGAGGAAACTAGCAACGATAACGTTGCGTTGCTGACATAACACAAACTTGAAATGCAGTAAAGACAATTAGTTTGAGTAGCAAGAGCAATGCGGTAATGCTAGTTTATTAATTGAAGGAATCAGTTGTTTCCATTCTTAAGATTCTACAAGCTAATTCTACCTACTAGCTATTTTGGTCTCACACACCAAAACTACTTGGTGGATCCTCTTTTTTTCATGCATACGGTACCAATCAGAGTGATCCTCAAAATTTTCCAGCATTCAAGAAAAAACATTAACAGCTAACAAACCATCAAACAAGCACATGTCAACCTTATCAGTCCTAGTACTACTATTTCAATCATCATGATGATGCACCAAAACTTGTCACAGATAATTATGACTGTCTCTACTGTTATGGATTATTGATCTCTCAAACTCATAAGGACAAAATTATACTCAATTCCAAACATATGAGCTTCTGTCATAAATTACCTTCTAGGCAGTATGGGATTCTACAGAAGCCCTTAATCTTGCCCTTTCAGGAGTCTACAAAATATGAACTCAGGTATGTTGCCTAAATTGTTTCCCTAAAAAGTAGCAGCATTGGTAACTATATAAAAGCTAAGCAGAACAGCAAGAAGCATTCAATCATGAATTTATATCTTCATCAAATTGTTTAAGATAGCAGATACGATGAAGAACCTTCTATAATCAGGAATTCCACACTCCGTACTTATTCCAGCTCCAGTCAGTACCACGAGTCTAGTGCTGTAAGAACATAGAAAGATACACACGGTCATGACATACAGAATATATTGGCACTTGGCAGCAAAGAAAATTGCAACAATCCTTCGAACCAAAAGATAACTGAGCGCAAGATTGACCTCTGATCAATAAACTGATACAAAAGATTGACATCATTAAAGCTTGGAGGTTCTGCATCAGGAATTATCTTCTTGTCCCTCAAGAAGCTTGAAGGGACTTTTTCTTCATTCCCAGATGAGGTCCCAGGAAATGAGATACGACAGGATGTCTGTACAAACTTTGCAGAGCCCTGAAACGAAGTAATTCCTCTCCCTATGATCCAAGAAATAGAAGGTACAAGAGTCTTAAAACAACATCTCATGAAGACAATACAAAGGTTTATAAATCATTCTTAATCACTCAAGCTACTACGGGTGAAAAAGATAAACATCACTTGCCTGTTACTACCCGCTCCAGCACCCACCTTGCACTTCTAAAGATCTGAAAATTCAATCAAACAGCTTTAATAAATAATAAAAACCAACCAAGCAACAGTTTGAAGTAGCAAATGAGCAAATGGTATGAGTTAACACATTTCCATCTTCCATTCCCAATTTAGCTCCAATTCAACCATCCAGCTCTATATCTCTCTGGGATTTAAATTTGAGACGGATACAGAGAGGTTCACTGCCTCTAAATTCCTCTTGCAAAATATAAACTGAAGAAACAAAAGAAGAAGAGGAAGCAGAACATACAGAGAACGGTGTGTGAGAAGAGGAATGCAAAAGCATGGCCTGCTGCTGTTGAGAAGTGTTAATGGAGAAAGTTGAAATCTTGTTAGGGGCGGAGAACGCGGTGGCAGGACAGACCATCAGCGAAGGAGACACCGCTTGTCTATGTCGTGTTATTGTTCCACGTTGCACTCTTCTCCACCGACTATTTTATTAAACCATGAATAGAAAGTCCAAGAATGAAATATAACTACACAAAGAAATCTCGATTTCCAATTTATTATCTTTTTTAAAAATATTTTTCACAACATATTTAGTATTTAACCACAAAGAGAACGGAGGTCGATAGGACGCCACTAAATGCTGACCAATAGCAGCCAACTGTGAGCTTGCCAAATGTCTCATCTTCAACTACATGCTCACCAATAAAATTTCGATGGCGATGGCTATTCGAATGTGTTACTGTTTTTCATACCAAAGATACTATCTTCAAAAGCATGACGGCTTCTCTTTTCCTTCCAAAACCTTCTTCTGCAATCCATTGCTCAAAGCTTCAATCTTTACCCAGAAACACAATGACCCATGTAAAGAAACTCTTTCGAATGTGTTACTGTTTCTCATACCAAAGATACTATCTTCAAAAGCATGATGGCTTCTCTTTTCCTCCCAAAACCTTCTTCTCCACTCCAATGCTCAAAGCTTCACTCTTTACCCAGAAACACAATGACCCATGTAAAGAAACTCAATTACCGTCGCATTGTTTGAGCAAGAGACAGCTTAACCTCTCAACACTTGCGCTAATCTTAACTGGGTTATTCCCCAGCGTGTCTTTGGCTCAGGAGTTGGCGCTTGAGAGGTACACTGATTCCAAAGAGGGGTTCACTCTTCTCAGACCATCATCTTATGTTAAGGTGCTTTTCATCCCCTGTCTGTCTCTGTCGCTCTCGAGGCTTATGTGTGTTTTTTTTTTATGGTTTAATGGTTTGTATCTTGAGGTTGCTGTTTTGCCAAGAATTGGGTTGTTTTTGGTATAAGAATAGGTGGATAAAGCAGGAGCAACTGTTTTGTTTGAGGAGGTGAGCAAAGGAAGTAACAACATTGGTGTTGTGGTGAGTCCAGTTCGTTTATCGAGTCTTGGTGAATTTGGGAGTCCTGAGTTCGTTGCTGATAAGCTTATACAAGCTGAAAAGCGGAAGGTAAGGGACTACCATTTTTAATCAGTAATGACTATGCAAGAAGTAAAAGGGATGAAATGAGATGTGATGAAGTTTAGATGTTGCTTCAATGCTAAGATCTAAGACTTGTTCTTTTCTGCACAGGAAAGTACAAAGGATGTTGAGTTGGTTGGAGTGACTGAGAGATCAGGCCATGGAGGTCTACAAGTATATGAATTTGAGTATAAAGTTGACAGCAGTAGAGGTGGCTTGAAGAGGATCTTTTCAGCTGCTTTTGTTGCCTTTAAGAAGCTTTATCTCCTAAATGTTGCTCATTCTGACAATCTAGAGAATCCCCTTGACAAAAATACAAGAACCACATTGGAAGAAGTACTTCATTCCTTTGATACATCAGACCTGACATGATCATATTCATTTATGGTTGCTTAATTTCTTGAATCCTATGATCTCACATTCCTATGTAAGTTTTTCACTTATTGATCATTCCAAGGTTTACCTAAAACCATGTTTTAACCCCACAATACTGCATTCTTTAAGCTGGAAAACTTTTGTGCATTAGAATGAAATTCTGGTTGTTGTTGATTGCATCTTAGACAGGCTATGAATTGCCATCAATGGGGTGGGTTCAGAATCAATCACCTTCGGTAGTGTGACTTCAGAATATACTCTGTTAAACTAGAAGAATAATAGTACTGGCATTCTTATAGAAAATATACAGGAAGCAGTTTCTGAACAGCAACTACGCAACTACTTGCAACTATCTGACAACGTTATTCTAGAATAGGACAGATAGTAAGGAACTAGTTCCCCGTCAATAAACCGGGAAGTTGAGGTGACATTGCCCCAGTTGTGATTTCAATTCCTTATAATCTTTCACCCATAGACAGTAGCTTGAATTCTTTGCCACTACATCTTTAGACACCTCCTTTCTTTCAACTAATGAACTTGCATATCTATCAAAATCATCAATCTTCTGCAACAGAAAAGCTAGAGCTGTAGGATCATTCTGACCTCTAACATTATCTAGCCACTCCCTTGCTTCTTCCACCTTTGCCCAAAACAAAGTGTCCTGAGTCAAGCTTGCAAACTTGCTCCTTTTGTAGTTATCCTCTATAGTTGCTCTCCCTTTCCACCACTTGTCAAATATTTGGTATCTCCTTTCTCTTCCATGTTTAATGTAATGGCCCTTGATACGGTGCATCCCTGTCCTATAGTACTCTCCGATATCCAGTGGTTCCACAAGGAGCTTATAAAATTGGGATGCAAATACCCATTTTCTTCGTCTCCCAAAATCGTAAGGGAGTTCATTGTTTTCTATCATGTTGATAACATTATCCCAAAACCTAGCTAGCTTATGCCGATTCATATTGATTTTTGAGTCTCTTCTTGAAGCTCCCCTTAGTTTGAAGGAGTCGTAATATCCCATCTGGTTATCACTAAAGTCACATAATGTTTTATACCATTCAATTTCTGCCCTGTAGGGTGTTATCTTGGATAGCTTGATGGACAGATTGGAACAGTTCAGGTTCGGTGTGCGACCCATTCGCCTGGCTATCTTCAAGCAATCTCTGGCTGATATTGCAACTGATTCCTGTGAATAGATTCAAGACCTTATGGGTCAGGAAGTATAAGCATTGCCAAATATTCACTTGGCTATAGAAATATTACCTGGAAATTTATTCCTGAGGACTGCAATGCCAGTGCAACCCCTGCTTCATAGCTTGATTCAGGCTGCTCTTCCTCAGTGAAACCTCTGCTCTCCAGAAATTGTGAAGAAATTTTTCCTACGTAGGCTCCGTACTTGAGATGATCTTCAATGCAGCAGCTTGGTGAACCCATCATGAACAACGAATGCATCAACTTGATTACAGACATCGCATTATCCAAGCATATAGCTCCCTCTTCAGAGCAGAAAAAGTAATTTCCGAATGGCCTGTATGAACCTGTCATTGCACCTTCTCCAGAATGAGCCAGAAGCTCTCTCAAAACATGACTGAAAATTTCATCTTTGCTTTGATCGTGAAGCTGCAAAGCTTCCATTCTGACCATAGACAATTGCCACATTGCTACAACTGAATGTAACTGAGGGATTATTGGAGCAACTGGGATCAATAGGAGTCTTGGCATAAGATCATATCTTGACAGTACATGGCAAAAGTTGCCACTCCATCTTTCCCTGAGAATTGCTCTTGAAAGACCCTCATTTCCTAGCAATGGAGCCCCGAAAGTGATGCAGAAAACCGAAGCACATGAAGAAGTTGATTGAAGACAAGAAAGGAGCCAAAGAGCACAAAGAGAAGCTGTGGTTCCTCCCACCGAATGTCCAGTTACAACTACTGATTTGCTTGTTTGTAATTTCAGCAACATCTACATGCACAAGGTCTTAAATTTCAAGAGATTAAAACTTGTGTTCAAAGTGTTTTTGCTTGTCACTACGCTTCTGTATCTCCAAATCGAGTCATATTTACATGAATGATGCTCTAGCGACTTAAAACTTTGGTTAAACATGTATTTACTCATCAGCACACAATTGACATCATCTTAATAACAAGTTCAGATATGCAAATTTAAGATCAAGTTGTGGATTAGCTAGAAATCAACTTTCCACTAGATCTTTAGGAAAATGAGTGGTAAAAATCAAACGAACACCTTTGTAGCACAAAAATAGAACTAATACTTTTCACTTATTGCCTTAAAACTAAACGAAAAGGAAGTCAGAATTCTTAACCCTTTGGTGTGAACAAGCCGAAGGAAAGGTCAAACTAAACATACACACAACCATCTAAAGCATTAGAAAATTAAATGCCAATTCCATTTCTTAATAAGTAAATTAAATCACTAACTCTAGGGTTGAAAATAGACCATTAAAAAATTTGAACCAGTCCTAAAATCCGATCAACTCATTGTTGTCCTGTTAAATTTGCACAAGGTCGGTTTGAAAATGCTAACCCTAATTATTGGTCAAAGTTTGATACCTACCCTAGCTTACTTGGCTGGGATTGGAACATGTAACAGGCGACCTCCCACTTAGTTAACAACTTCAATTACTATACCTGACTTTTTACACTTTCATTTTTGCTTCTCCTCCTATCCTATCTTTTAGTGAATGATAATGACACACAAGGTTCTAGTCATCAATTTCTAAAATTTGATAGTTAAGTGACTGTTCAATTTGTTGACTGACATTTTCATATAAAAACAAAAAGATACAATACTTGCATATTCCCAGCAGCCAGTCAAGAGCCATCTTTCATTTGGCTCCTGGACCCCTCTCCCCCACAGCCAAGAATTTCCAGAAATTCATATTCTCATGGTGTCCTTTAGTGTTTTTCTTCTTCTGGTAGACTGGAAAGCAAAAAGTATCATGTGGTTGTCTATAATATACATGTCACGATTTTAGTAAATGAAAAGGTGATACCTTTCTTTTCTTGTCATGAATCAGTACATGAGCAAAAGGCAAAATCCTTCAAACTACTTGTAATCATCAATCTTTTTACAGATAAAAGCTAAAAGCTTTAAGCAACACTTTTGCCTTTTGAGGTTGTTCTTTAGTAAACCAGTGCAGTGAATCGTCTCCAAGACCTCAGTTCAACCATTCTTTAAAGGATTCGTTTAGACCCTTTTCAGTACATAGATTAATACTAAACTTAGCTTAATTGTAATAGATTAAAGTGGAACCGAACACGAACTTAGAGATAGAGCCATGTCAGTTGGAATATAATGCAACTGCTAGGCAAGTCTAGCTAGTATTTTATAGTATAAGCATCTGCTTATATTGTGCTGATAAAAAGAAAAGTTTCTAAGTTGGCGGGAGAACAAGGTTCGTTCTAGCCTAAGTCTCTTGATGGGACATTGATGCCATACCCTATGGATGCTTTTATATTCAACCATCGTCGTTTTGGGCGTTGGACAGGCTGGACCGAGTTATTCCTTTTATATGAAGCCAAAAACCACTAGAAAAGGACACTTACCAATACGTCAATGCTATTAATTTGTTAGTTTGACTCAAAACGGACCCTACCAACCCTTAGTTTCAAAGTCAGGATTATCATCATCAAACCAAATCATTCAAAGATTTGAGAGTTGGATTCATAAAGATCACCATTTGCAGGAAGAAAGAGTCTATCAGAAATGAATTCTCTCATTTTCCCATAGCAAGTAAAAGGCAAAAACTATGATTATCTTGCAGAAGTTTTAGCAGAAGAAACACTAACCTGGTTTCTGAAATCTGGATTATTGTACATGGCCAAGAAGATATGCAACAACCCACCATGCACCAAAACAGGCTCCGCCTCCCCATGATCACTTCGACATGTTAATGGAGGGAAAAGCTTTTCACCCTCCTCATTAAGTTGTACCCAGTTCCTGTCATCATCTGGAGACCCCAAAACCTCTTGAACACCACTAAAAGCCACACAAACGGTGCTTCCAATCTGCTCTATTACATAACCATGGTACGGCTTTTGATTTGCAGCACTGCAAAGCCTCCAGGATTCAGACAACAATGGCGTTGAAGCCAAGAAAGTGGCAAGCATCTCGCTGGTTTCAAACCTGCGAATAATTAAGGTTAAGAGAAAGTGGGACTGCTTTTTTCCGGTCAAACCAAAGATAAATGAGGAAGTGAGATACTTACGACGAAGCTTCGGTGTCCATATGAAGATTTGTAACTTATGCTTCGTGTTGAAGCCTCTTGGAATAGTAGAAACTGGATATATGTATATATACACACGAGAATGTTTTAAAGAACGGATTATAAGTTAATCCGAAATGTAAATAAAATTTAAAATTTTAAATATAATTAAAACATATTATTTTTATTAATAAAATTTTTAAATTTTAATTAAAAAGATGATTAAATAAAAATTAGCTGATTTATTTTAACTTATTAAAACGGAATTTTAATTATAAGTTCGGGTAAAAATTATTGTAAAAAAACATATTTATTTATTTTATAATAAAAACTTAGGATTCATTATTTAATAAATATTTTTCTTATCTTTAAATAATTTTATTAATTTATAAAATTACAAGATAAAGACATGAGATTCTTTTAAAAATTATATTTTAGTATTGTTCAAAAAATTTATATTTTATTATCTAAATACCTTTTTTTATTAATTTTTCTTTTTTTTGTAGAAATGACATTTGACATATTTTTAATGTTACAATTTCAATTCCATCTAAATTTTTAAAGAAAAAATAGTAGAAGAAATTTATGTATCATTTTAATAAAATATGAAACTAATTTTAATAATATTAAAGTATATAGTTTATTCAGCAGATATAGATATTATTTTTTACTCATTTTTCTATAAATTATTTTAATAAAAATGACACTTGTGAGAACTATTTTTAATAATTTTAAATTTTATAAGGAATCTAATAAAACCATTAAAATATTGCTGGTTTTCCCCTAAAATTATATATATATATATATATACACATTAAAAGCACCAAAATATGGAGATGACATTTTTTACTGTGTCGTGCCATTTGGTTGCAAAGATTACTTATACGCAATACATACCGTGTGGGGTCTTATTTTGTTTAGTTGGAATAAGCAAATGAACCGAGTCATTAGTCAAGTGGTAAGAAGTCAAAGACATTCAAAATCTTTTATTTTATAAAATAGAAATTTGTGGTTATTGTTACTTAGGACCTAAAATTGTTTGTAATGTGAACTGTTGGAATATCAAAACAAAGGTGTTTGTAATATGAACTGTTGGAATATCAAAACATGTTTCCTGAAAGAGAATCTGAAGTTAACTAAATGTGGCTTACAAGATTTTCAATGTCCAGTCATCTGCAATTCGAACGTTAGGCTTGCGGATGGTTACAACCGAAGATTGACCGGAGGAGGACGGTAGCCTAAGCGGTCCGAGATCAACTTCAACCTTCTGAATTCCAGGTTCAATGAGAGAAGTCTTTGGTCCAGGAGAGTATCCTAGCAGTATGATCCTTTCAATGACACATTCAGAAGAAAACTGGGGTTTGCCACTTTTGCTGTAAGCTAAGTTGAAGGATGTAAGCTGATCGTTTGAAAACACAAAGCGGCGATGGATGTATGCCCCCTGCAGGAAGTTGTAGCTTTTACCATCATCAACATAGAGTTCACCCTCTGCTGCTTGAGAACTGTTTAGGGCTATCACCTGCACAAGCAAATGGCAATTCAAGTTTTTGCACAAAGTTTGTCCCAGATGCGTTCGACATGGCAAGCAGACGAAAGTAAATTATTCAAGCGACAACATGGAGGCATATGCCCCGTCTTTTGATGATCAAAATTCTTTCAATCCTGTAAATCATGAAAGCAGGTACTTCGGCAAGGAAAGAAAACATTGCTATTAGATCTTTGATGTTTGATTTCACAATTGTGTTCTTTGCTTTTTGTGGACAACTCATTTTCTATAAATCTTGAAGGATGAAGAGGCTAGGACCATCGTAAGAAAGCATTCTGCACAAGGACGATATGGCAGTTAGCTGCCATTGTGTCCACAGTTCATATGCTCTTAAATACATGGTACCAGAGATAGCCAAAATCGTCAAGATTAGCCTGTTGTATCCTTCTTATTTTCCCACCTTTCTGCCTGATACATGTTCACAAGAACACAGATACATATGCACTACATTCGAGAAAGAAAGTTGGATAACAGAATAATTAATAGGTAATAATCAAAGACACACCAAGTAATAGTCATGACACCTTTACGATCAAAACTGTGCACTTATGAGTAAAAGTATCAGGAGTCAATTACATACCAGAGTGTAAGGATCATTCACCATTTGTGTGGAGCTTCGACGATAACGATCTTTTCTTGTTATGATAGTTCCAGCCCTCTGGAATGCAGGAATACTATCTTCTGAAGCTTCCAATTTGTAGGTTTTACCTCCCTTGTATGCAGTTCCAGTTCTGAAGTCAAACCAAGATTCTTTGCCAGGCAAGTACACTGATACATGCTTAGCTCGCTAGTTGAAATATTTGACACTATATTTTAGTTTGAGAGGTCAAATAATAGGAGAAAACAAAGGAGAAATCATATCATATGCATCTAATTCATCTAGTGTGGAGGAAGTACCTCAGAGTATATCCCTTGAACCAGGAGACTGTTTCCAACCATGAAGGCCTCGTCATTTCTGAAAGTAGCTTCATCAAGAGGGAACTCCATCCACAATGGACGCATAACAGGAATTCCTGTTGTGTTTGCTTCTCTGAATAATGTGTAGAAGTATGGAAGTAACATGTAACGGACATGGATTGCCTCCCTTATGAGCTCCGTATTCCTCTCCCTGTAGATATTTGAAGAAAATATAATAAAACTACAAATTCAACATAAGGACAATTGGACAGAACTGAACTGTGATAAACATCAATGAGAAAAAAGTGAATGAAATAAAGAAATATGGACAAGACTTGGAAAAGAGAGAGGAAACGTATATTGATGGAAATGGAGAATACAAAAAATGATAGCTATTTTAGATGATATCCTCTCCTCAAGGACTCGGCAGACTGTTTCACAAAGTGACCATCAGTGCCCTCCCCTCGCCTCTGACACAGACACATATACTACTGAAAAGAGGATAACTGACAGCTACCACCTCATCAGGTAATGAAAGCAACGTATAATGACAGGCAGTGGAACTGGAATACAAAACAACATAGCCAACACAACTCGTTTTGCTGGTGATCATGTCTTTGGGCTAGGTCCTGGATTTTTCTTCTTTCTGCTGTGATATACAAATTGCCCTAGAGGTCTATCAAACTCTTTCTAGTTATAAGTTGACTGAGAGATGTAATTCAGGATTGTAGAATACAGAACCAGCAAATAAAACAACGTTTTTGGTTTTCATTTATCTATATTCCTAAGACATTAAGCCAATGGTTTAAGACCATCAGCAAATTCTTAACTTAATATCTAGGGTCCAACACTTCAGCACAATAAAATAACCAGAGACATTATGCATCCAAAGTCCTAATGCATATTTGTGCAATCATACTCTTAAATCAAGGAACAAGTGTCCATACTGGATCCATATCATTCAACAACCATTGACATCAACATCAAGTAAATCTAGTATCTCCAATATAATATTAAATTTTTTTTTGCATATAGAAGATCCAATTAGGTACATTAGATGTGCAAAGAAAATCAGTAAGCCAGCTAATTATTGAACTCATCAATGCATTATCTTAACTTCCCAGCAATGGATGACAAGGATATGACAATTGCTGGGATAATTTATCATGTTTGTTACAAGCCAAAACACGTTCACACAACGTTATAATCTACTTAAAAGTCCAAGCACTCACTGGGCTTTGTTTAAATGTATACGTCCCTACCATAAAAAATTGGGTTTACTTTAGATAAAACCTACACAAGAGCAAGTTTTTTATTTTCCTAATCAGAACTAAAGCACATAAACAGCCCCAAACCACCATGCAGGTATACACAATTTTGTTACAGGTTCCCAAGACTATCAAATTAGAAGCTCAAAATGTAAAGGAATAGTAAATCCAAGTACAAGCCAGAAACATATGAAACGCTAGCAGAAGAAGTTCAAGAAGAAAGGAAAGAAAAGCACAAAATATGCATCAACGTAGATTATTATAAGGGAAAAGTGGTAAAAACTAGCCAATACCCGAATAACCAAGGTTCTCGTCTCTTTGTGTCCAGGTGGGCATGAGCCCTAAAGAAGGGATAATAAGCACCAAGCTGGTACCAGCGAACTAACAACTCAGGCTCTGGATTACCAAAAAATCCACCAACATCCGCACCTACAAAATAAGATGAAGAGAAATGCCTTTGTATAAGGAAAAAATAATAATTATCAGGATAAAAAGAAAGTATAGTTGATTGACACAACAAAGGTATTGTCCATACCAACAAATGAGATTCCGGTGAGTCCAAGGGTCAAAATCATTGGAACTGAAACCTTAAGGTGAACCCAATCTGCTGTGTTGTCTCCTGTCCAAACAGCTCCATACCTTTGAGTTCCAGCAAAGAATGCTCTTGACAGAACAAATGGCCTGTCTCTCCCATTCTCTCGTCTCAATAGGCCATCGGATGTTGCCATGTGGAAGTAGTAACCATAAGAATTATGCAATTCCCGGTGCTCTACGCCTCCATAATGTAAAGCATCTCTTGGCATTGACACCTGGTGATAATAGCAAGTTATATCTTCCATGGCTGATCTATCTTTTTCTTCAAGTCAAAACTTCATAAAAAGCACAACAACTTCAAGCTTTATGTACCTAGGATATTGCACGTGGGGGAAAGCAGGAAAAAAAAAACTAATGGAAGACAAAGAAATAAAGAGTGTGACTAAATAACCAGTATACCTCTGGACCATTGAAGACAGATGGCTCATTCATGTCATTCCAAATATGTAGTATAGGAGTTGATCCAAGATAGTTACCGTAAGAGAACCTGTCTGACCACCAAGACCTGATCTCACGACTTAACATGTCCAAGTATGAAGAAGAACCAGGCCAACACCACCCGTCATAGTCCTTCCCACTAGCATCCTTCACGTAATACCCCTTCTCTGAAGCCTCCTTATGCAATATGAACGACTCATCCCTCTTCACGTGTGGATCCACAATGGTCACCATGTGCCTTCCCTTAGCAGCCAACTTCTTCTGCATTTCCTCTGGATGTGGGAACGAAACAGAATCCCAAGTAAAATACTTTTTACCATCAGTGTGCTCAATATCAAGCCATAGAACATCATATGGAATATCAAACTCATCAAACTTAGAATCCACATGCTCCACATCCTCTTCATCCCTATAGTTCCACCTACATTGATGATAAGCCGTTGCAAAAAGCTGAGGCATTGCAGGTTTCCCAGTAACACTTGTATATTGACTAACAACATCTTTTGGACCAGGACCTACAAAGAAGAAAGCATCAACAATCCCAGCCTCACTCATCCAAAAAGTATCAATCCTATCCTCTACAGGAAGGGAAAGCCCATATTCTGAATCCCACCCATTACCCAACACATCAATCTGCATTTCAGCCGCATTTAACCAAAAAAATCCGCAACTTTTTCCACTCTTTCCATGAGATATCATCAATGGTATGGTCCCGTAAAGACCAAATGGTGATTCATGCAAGTACTCAAACACATCCAAATTAAACAGTCTGTAAGGTTCAGAGTGACCAATTCCAGGTCCTTTAGTTGGGTTCAATGCAACACTAGTAGCATGTTCTGGTATACCTGAAACGAAATCAGCCCCATAAAACGACAAGTCAAAGCTGATAGATTGAGGCCCATAAGGTCTCGTATCAGTATGACTCCTAAATCTCTCCTCCCAATCATCACCTTCTTTTTTGGCTCTTAACTGCTCAAAATCAAATAATTGATGAGAATTCAACGAAATTACCCTCACATTACTCGATTTCTCGCGGACATAAACCTCGAACGGATCGTGCCGAAGTACCACCTCGTATCCGTCACATAAAAACACAACCGAGGAAGGCGTCGCATCCCCGTCGATCGTCTCCGTCGAAACCCTCTGAATCCGAACCTTTTTCTCATCAAACTCTGAGACTATTACATCAGGTACCTCGAACCGCTTCTTACGAGGATGCAACGAAGGGTCTTCATCGATTTTGAGCCGCAAGATTCCATCTTGATAGGTCGAGATTGTGAGAATCAACGGATTAGATTGATCCTCATGACCGGGCTTGGGAAGGGTTCGAGGGACGAGCTTGGCAGTGAGGTGGCCGTCGGAAACGGCCACGTCCCGGACAATGACGGAACAGGCGCCGGGTTTGCGAGAGCGGGCGCGTTTACAGAAAGGAGTTTGGTCGCAGTTGCGGAACTCATCTTTCTTCCAGGAAAATGCTGTTTGGGAGGCAAAAAAATGGAGGAGAAGAAGTGAGATGAGGAGTCCTGTGATCGGCGGTTTCATATTTTTTCCCTCTCACGACCACAGTAATCGCTGAGACCGTTAAAACCAGAGAGAGTGGCACATGCAAATCGGGTCGGGTATATGCGGGTCGATTACATTGGCTCCATTTATCGCTTTTCTTTGCATTGAAATTATTAAAAAAATCCTAATTTACATTCCATTTATTATTACATTAATTGAAAATTGAAAGGCTATATATATATATATATATATATATAATTATTCAATTAAACTTGAAAATTTTTAATTATAATTATTTAGTTTTAGAATAATTTTTAATTACATTTGCAATATATTGTAATAATTAGTTTTAATAATAAATATAAAATGTCTATACAATATAATGAATTGAATATATTAAAACTCAATTTTATAAAAATTATTCTAATTTTTCTAAAATTAAACGAAACAATTTTAAATTAATTAAATGATCAAACTTTAAATTCAATTAAATGTTCAAATCTGATCATACCAAATTTAATATTAAATTCAAACTTATATAACTAAAATTGAAACTCTTTTCCCCGTTGTTACTTAAAAATTAAAACAAATTAAAATAAATTCGAACGTGTTAATTGAGCAAAATTTAAACTTAAAATTTAAAAGCTAAATCAAACCTTCAAAACAAAGTTCAAACTTGTTAATTGAGCAAGATGATATGACCTAAACTCATATTCAAACTCGATCAAACAAAACTTAACATTAAAACGGAACTTATCCAATTCAACTCCAAAGTCTTTTCCCATCTCTACTTTGAGCAAGATGATATGACCTAAACTCATATTCAAACTCGATATTTAATAACTAAAACAACCCCTCCAAAACAGAAGCATGTGAAATCATCATTATCAACTCTGAAACGTTTTAGAAATCGAATCTCTGCATATAATGATTAGTATTCATATAGAATCTGATCTTCACACACTGCCATCTAAATTTCATGCTAGAGAATGGAGAGTACATAAGAAAATGAACCTAAATCCAGTAGATATAAACAAAACTGCATTCATATCCAATAACTTGTAGGAAATCTCCAACCTGATTGAGCAAAATATGAAGAGTAATCTTTAAGAAATCACATTGTTAAAGAAAAGATGGAACCTATACATATGATAGAAAATGCAAGAAAATCTTGCTTGCCTTTGCCTAAGCTCAAAAAGAAAATGAATTAGCCATAGAACTAAGAAAGAATGCACTTCTTTCATCCCTATAAAAAGAAAATAGATACTTTTATATGTTTCTTTTTTTCTCACCTCATGTAAGCTGATAGACATATAACAACAAAGTTGAGTTAATGCTCCAGGTTTCATTTATCAACCTGACTTCTATGCTAATCGTTGTTCATTCTTAGATTTGATCGTAGTAACAAAATCACGGCAGCAGGCTCCCTGCCTAATTTGAACAATCTTCAGTGCATTGCTGCTGTTCCTCTCGTTTTTTACTTCAAACTCTGCCCAAGAAACTTCTCCAGATGTTGAGAGAGCCCTTAATGATCAGTTTTTAAACCCTAACATGCTTTGCTTAAAGAAATCAGCACGGTTTCAAAGACTTGAGCGCTTCAAACAAACCAGCACACCAATGCCTGTTACAACAACCACACCCACGATAATACTATAGTGGAAAGACGACCATCCACTCTTCTGGAGGGTAGTTGTAGTCGGTTCTGAAGTTTCTTCCTTGCTTGAATCAGTAAAATCCAGATGCAATCTTAAAACCTGGGAGAGTGCGGGAGAGAACGAGTCATATAAAGCAATGAATAAAGTCTAATAAAAATTTCTTTAAATTTGAATATTACTAAAACTTTGGTTTTTGCTTCAGCTAACCCTAGCATATCACAGAAGGCACAAAGATACCGCAGGAACTATGTTACCTTCAGTCCAGCAGATCTGGCATGATTAATGGCACCGGTGAGGTCTCCATCAGTTGCAAGCAAAACTTTGTCACCTTCATCATCTTCATACTACAAAAGGGATTTAAATAAGGCAAACTTTATGAATAGGAATTCAGAAAGGATTTGGATAAAAGAGTTATGTTATTACTATCGTACCAAAAGCTGAAGATGATCTCGACCATTGCCAGCACCAATCCTTTGCAAGACCACAGATGCAAGCTCATTTACAGTTTCTGGGCCTGAAACAAATAGAATGCACAATGAATATGTCAAGCTAAGTTGGATTGAATTACTTCTCTAACAAACATTCTTTGAAGCTTGAGGTGAATATGCATCCATCATTCATCCTTTGTTCCGTGACCACCTCAATTTTTTAATTTGTACCAAACAATCATGCACCTCATATCCCATACAAATAGAGGAACTTATATAGCATATAATATGATCGATATTGCAATGAATCACCACTTACTGCAATTGAATCGATGTACTCGGCCCTTTGGATCCTCAAATTTGAAAGCGAATGAATTCCCCAGACCAAGGGATGGATATTGGAACTTTCCCGTTTCAGTTGCATCTGAGGTCATCAATGCTGACATTTCACTGACAGAAGCATTTTACAGTGTTAGTTAGAAAAGTAACCAGATCACAAGAAAAGTATAGTTAATGACCTTTGAGTGTCATAATCCTCTGGTGGTTCTAAAGCAAGAGCAGAATCCCAAAACTTTTGCATCATCGTGTTTGCAACATCATTAGCTGCTCCAGAGCTACTTTCAACCTAGTAAAAGTTCAAATGTGCATCCAATTTTTAGACAGCATTAGCATAAAAACTAAAACAGCATTCACAAATTATCTTAACACAGAACTTATCAACATGTTGCCCTATAACGACTTTATGGGGGAAAGAGTTGCATAACACAAGCATGAATGCACTGATGTAGTTCAGTTTGAAATATGCTCCTAGATGAAAATCCACAAATAAAAACTTAATTCCAAAGCAAGGACCAATAAAGGTTGATAAGAATTTCACAGGATCAAAATGAAACTCATCCCTTGTCAATCGGGAGTTCATTTATTTTTAAAAATAATTTAATCTATGTTCCACGTGCCATGCTTCATATTGCCATGCCTTTAATAACACCATTTGATTGAAACGAGGACTAGTTAGTTGTACAAGAGTCTCCTGAAGTGCCACACATATCTACCACAAGAAAAGAAAAAAAGTTCACAAGCTTGAAAGGAAGCATGGCAGGTTAGTAGACACTTCATTGACCTTTCTTTTTACATTTCCTTCGCATTACACGATTCTATTACAAAATGTTGCACGCATAGCACAGGGTGTAAGAATAAGAAGACAGCTTACCATTGAGATTGCAGCATGAGTTAGCTGAAGCACATCTATACATGCAACCACTAATCCTTCTACACAAGAGAGTCAACAGATTGGCATCATATGCAGTTTAATAAGTTTGCTGATATTTAAATTTTCATTCCATGACTCAAAGAAGTAGGCAAACCTTTATCCATTACAGGAAGATGCAAAAACTTCCCATCATGCATTACATGCAATGCATCTAGGATCGAAGTCTCCAATGTTGCATATTCAGGGTTTGGTGTCATCACCTTTAGCATTGAAAAAGGGGGAAATCATAAAAATATCAAGAGAATGCACAACCTTACTGTCATATGCTTAATTCATTAAAAGGTTATCACTGAATTGTAGGGTTAAACTTCACTCCATGTAAAATGCTGAATATCATAATTAAAATAAAAATCATGTATATTTTGCATCAACTAACTCATGGAGTTTGAAAATGCACGGAAACAAGTGAAATGGAGTAAACAGAACCTTTTCCACTAGAGTCAATTCAGGAGAAAGATTTTGTGCAACAACACGCATTAGAATATCCTTTGAACTGCAAATGAGGAGCATCAACTGATAAAAGAACACCACAAATATACATAAAAACAACACCAATATACTTCCAAAACAGCATCCATGCAAAAAATTAATCTTGAGGAATACTGAGCAAATAAGATTCGGTTTAGAAATGTTACGTCAGTATTCCCAGAATTTTGTGCCCAGTAATAACAATGACCGAGCTAACCCGCAATTCCCTCATCTTTTTCGCTGCAACATAGACTGGATCTGATGGTGAAGCAACCGCAACCCTGTGAACATGTATAGCTACAGAAATTGGTACATGAAAACCCTCCTCTATGTCTAAATTAAGTGATTAAATGGACCAAAAGACAAATTAGCATTAAGAGTTACTTTGTTTGTTCACCGACAATAGTTGCCAGTGAAGGCTTGAACATCCGCTCCCGCAAAGTTTCTAGGAAATTGTATGGAGCTGAAATACAGGATAAGAAGCACATAGCAAATACTATCAAATTGATATCCAAGACACACATATACCAGTTCTGCAAGTGCTGCAGGGGTGAGATAATTAAAGAAGAAGTCATATAAATAACACAAACAAGTTCAAAATTTCATTCCCAATCAAATTTCCATGCTTCCAATATGTGACCAGAAGTTCATATAACAAAAGCATGTACATTCTCCAAGCCCATGAACATGGCTAAAATTAAACACCTATATTTCAATTTTCAAATTCTCATAATTTCATGATCACATTGATAAGCATGATTCATTTTGAACAAATAAACTAAATTATCGTAAGCTTGCTCTTGCTTTTAGACATGCAAATCAAAAAACATAATAGAAGTACAGAAAATTTGCCCTTGCTTAAAGTGATTAAATAGTTTAAGTGAAGTAGTTGCAAAATTCCATTAAAAACAGTACAAAAGGACAAGCAGTCCCATCGGATGTGAAGAGACAAGAACCTGAAAGTACCATCCAAGGAAAAGTACAAGAGAAACTAACATGACATGTTGCTTCCCCAGTGGCGTTCGGCTCCTTCAACAGCAGCTGCAATGGCACTTCCTTGCTCAGCAACTTTTTCCATTCTTGATATAGCATCATAGAGGCACTTGGTAATATCCAGCAATGCAATAACTTCACCGCTCTCCACAACTGGGAGGTGCCTAAATCTTCCTGTCGCCAGGACAAAGCACACAAAGAGGCCACTGAATTATTACATTTTGCTGATCAAATCAAAGTCAACCACCATGATTTTATGCCATAAAATCAAACAGAGGCAGCTAGAATCCAACCCTGAACCATCTTCTGGAGTGCTTCTATGGCTAACGAATCTGAGTTGACAAAAATTGGATTCCTTGTCATTATTTTGGAAACCACCGTCTGTTCAGGCCTCAGTCCCTCCGCAATGACTCTAGCAGCAATGTCCTATTTCCAGATTCCAAAATAGTAGAGCCAGAGAATAACATACTTGGAACCATGAAGGAAGCATATGTACAAAGACCAATAAAAATAATCCACTATGAACCTTATCAGTAGCAATCCCAGAGAGCAAAGCATTGGCATCAGTCAACAAAACTGCGTCTACGCGACGAGCTGCCATTCTCCGGCAAGCATCCGACACGGTGGTCCCTTCCGGAATTGTCAACGCTTTTGACAACTTCAATTTCTTCACTGTCCTCTCACCAGACCTAAACGCATTTCCAGCATGACATCACGTTCTCTAAACAATGTTTATCCAAAGCTCACACCGAAACCATAAACTACGAATCAAACAGACCCAATTCCCCATAAACAAATATAAACTGCACCAAATCGCGAAAGAAAAAAGGAAGAAACGTACGATTGAGACGGCGGAGACGACGGCTTCGAGTTGGTTCCGTGGCTGGGACCGTTCTCCGTCCCCGTCAGCGACGAAGACGACTTTTTGGACCCCGACGTCCCTCGTTTCAAGCTGTTTCGTTTGGGAGGCGGAGGAGGAGCCATCTGGCTGCTCATCTTCCCAAACTTCCTCGAACCAAATCCAATCCAAACAACAAATTAGGGTTCTACCAATCAGAATCGAAACCAATTCGATCGAAACAATACAAGAGAGGTGACTCCAGAATTCGTGGAGACGAAAGGGAGAGAGAGATTAGGGTTTGAAAATGAAATGTGTGTTCATTTATTTTCCCACCTCAGCTTACTAATTCAAAATCCGAATAACATTTATTAGTTATATAATTTCTCGATAATTTTGGATCCTATTTTTTGTGACAGAGAAGAGATCATGGCGCGTCACTTCTACGTGAAGAGCGTAACCCATTATCTAATAATTTGACTGTTCCAATCTGTACTTTCTTAATCGAGCTTGTTTGTACGGACTTATTTAATGCGAAGAATTTGATCCATGTAATTTGTAAGTTATTGCATCAATTTAAAGATTTATCCAGTGTGTATTCAAAAGATAATAACTACGGATTCTTCTGTTTCTAAAATATATATATATAATAATTTGACAATTATGGTTACAATAATTATATTAATTTTTTACTTAAAAATTTTTATTCAAATGTTTTGTATAATAAGAATATTTTATATCTAAAAATAAAATAAAATATTAAAAAATTATGTTAAATTGAAAGTTGATAAGTTTAAATTACCACATCATTAAATATGTTAATTTTTTTGTTGTTTTATAATAATTTAGTGAAATTTAAAAATTAATGCACTTATACGAATTATTAATTTTTAAAAGGCATTATACGTAATTATATAAAAATATTATAAAACTTAACATACAATACTTTTATGAGGCATAATTTTGTTTTGTTAAAAGTTTTGACTTTTTACAAAAATATCCTTAAATTGTTCAAAAATTATGGTGCCGACCGGTACCATGCAAAATTATCGATACTAACCAGTATTTAAGAGAATTGTTTTGTACTATTTTTCAATCGATACGGTACGAAATTAAAAACACTAGTGTTAATTTTTATTTTATCATTTTAAAATTAATTTAGTTAAAAGTAATAATATGTATTATTTAATCTACTTAGGCCTCATGTATCCAATCTCGTAAGTCTTAATGAGTGAATTAAATCTGACCTAAAGTTTGATTATTTAGGCCTAAGCTCGGTCTGGTTGATTAATTTCGATTTTTTCACTGTTTAGCCTGTTGATTTTTTATTATAAATTTGTGTTTTATATATTTCTTACTCATTATATATTATATTAAATAAAATTATGTTTAATATATCATAAAAATATAGAATAGATTATAAATCCAACAAATTTTGTTTCTGGGTCCAAGCAACTGAGAAAACATACAAAGCACAAGACAAGCTAGGCAAATGCCAGCCACAGTCTCCCAGAATTGTGTTGGTGTAGTATCAAAGAGGGAGATGTGTATGTTCATGCCAAAAACACCCACAGCTGCAATCCCAGCATTTAGTATAGGGTTCACTATACCAAGAGTCACTTCCATTTGTGGTAACTGGTTCTGCTTGTCATCCAACATTATGTTAATGAAATCTTGTGTCATCTACATGTTCATTCATCTGCATATTTTATAACAAAACAAAAGACCGAAAAACATTGTTTTTAGTTTCTGTATCTTGGAGAAAACGACATCGGAATAACAGTATCAATAGAAACTCGAGTGTTCTCTCTCTTTTTGAGTATTAGACAAAAGCAAGGGTTATTTTTAATTGAATTAGAACATTTTCGTATAATTTGAATTACTAGCATAACATTTAGTTTCAAT
>JANIJH010000225.1:583277-601021 GCA_024520975.1 Erythroxylum areolatum | reverse complement strand
ATATCATAAAAATATAGAATAGATTATAAATCCAACAAATTTTGTTTCTGGGTCCAAGCAACTGAGAAAACATACAAGGCACAAGACACTAGGCAAATGCCAGCCACAGTCTCCCAGAATTGTGTTGGTGTAGTATCAAAGAGGGAGATGTGTATGTTCATCCCAAAAACACCCACAGCTGCAATCCCAGCATTTAGTATAAGGTTCACTATACCAAGAGTCACTTCCATTTGTAGTAACTGGTTCTGCTTGTCATCCAACATTATGTTAATGAAATCTTCTGTGTCATCTACATGTTCATTCATCTGCATATTTTATAACAAAACAAAAAACCAAAAAACCATTGTTTTTAGTTTCTGTATCTTGAAAAAAACGACATCGGAATAATAGTATCAATGAAAACTCGAGTGTTCTCTCTCTTTTTGAGTATTAGACAAAGGCAAGGGTTATTTTTAATTGAATTAGAACATTTTCGTATAATTTGAATTACTAGCATGACATTTAGTTTCAATTAGTTTACAAGATTGAACGATATCAACTTGACTCGATTTAATTTAATTATCTTTTAAGAAAGTTTATGATTATTTCTAAATCAAAAATTATTTTACATTCTTCTTATTATGTTAATTTTAAAAAACAAAATTTAAGATGAGACGAAGATATTAAGAAGCATATAGAAATTAGAGTACACATACATGGGATAGTTTCTGCAATATGCCATCTATCTCTGCAAAATAAGCTTCTAAAAGCATTTCCAACTCCTCAATATCTGGCTTAAAGCTAATGTATGAGTCCGAGCCATGAGAACCATCATACTTGAATGAAAAGTTTGATAATTAAAAAAAGGTAAAAAAAACATAAATTTCTTGTATAGCTTAAAAATTTTTAAAGAGAACTTTAAGATTCTTAAAAAATTTTCTTATAGTTTTTAATTTTTTAGAAAATTCCATTCTCTTAGACTTCGATTAAAAATTAACGATAAAGCACATGCAGTATGAATATCAAATGCAGACTAGTCCCATGTTGTTTATATAATAATTTAACTTAACCGTTCAACTCGAATTCAATTAAATTCAACTCAAACAAATAATTTATTATAATTATCTTAAATTATTAATTTAAATCAAATTTAATTAGTTTATATCGAGTTAAGAGTTAAGTTAGGTTACTGTATTAGTGATATTTTATTAGTTCTTATCTTATGTTCATACTATATGTATTTTATCGTTATTTTTTAAGAAAGGATTTTTTTAAAAGGTTGAAAATTATGAGTTTTTTTATAATTTTAAAGATTAAGGAAATTTTCTAAAATTTCTAAAACTATGCTGAAAAAATAATGATGATTGAAATAATATATTAAAAAAATAAAAGAATAGTAAAAACCTTTCATCAAGTAGTGAGAATTCATTGGTTTCTTCTTTCTCCTTCTGCCATGCTTGATCCATGAGTTGGGTCTCAAGCTTTTCAGTAAGATACATTTCAGCCATATCATTGTCATCATCTAGAAATGTTCCAGTTCATCTATTACCTTAAAATGTTATTAATTGGATGTCAAATTATTTATAATAGTATAGCAAATGGATAACGAATTAAAAATATCTATTTTAAAAAAATTAGAGTACAACTAAAAATTTTAAAAAAAACTAAAAATTTTAAAAAATAATCTATAATTTTTTTAAAAAATAATGATTCGTAATTTATTATTCCGATAAATAAAATAAGTATAAAACTTTTATGATCTATATTTACCTTCTACACCCGACCTGATATTGCGACGAATCGACTTTTTATTTGTCTAGCATGTTTAAAATTGAGTGTGCTAATTTTTGAAGTCAAAGCATCCAAGGCAGGATAAGCTTCTTTTTCCAACATTTGAGTCTAAGAAAAATGAAAAATAATAAATATATTAAAACTGTTTTTATATTAAAGAACAAATCAAATTTAATGATAATAAATAGAAAAAATCAGTGTGAAAAATGCTTGTTTACCTCACAGTCTAGACACCTACAAGCAGATTCAAGACAAGCGTTTAGTGCTCTGAACTCAAATGGTGGCACCTTCTGACATAAAACCATTGTCTCTTTTCAAGAGTTCCATGAAGCTTCAGATGCATAGCCTATATGCACATCATTCTTCTTGGACTCCTTTGAAAGGAAAAAAGGGTTTATGATGGGTTTTGGAGAGACCGGAAAGAAATTAGACTAAGTTTAAGTGAGATCGAAAGAACACGCTCAAGTAAGTTAGGCTCAACATTAGCTTAACTCGAAGTTTATTGATATGTACGTACAGTAGTTAGGATCGATATAAAGTTAGTGGACCGAAGAATTTTAGGAGATCAGATTTCCTTTTTCGATAATGATGTTATCATCATGCTCTATTAAATCTTATCTATATTTGAAAGACTGAATATTTAGAAAAAATAATTAGACTAAGTTTAAGTGAGATCGAAAAGACATACCCAAGTAAGTTAAGTTCAACCCTAGTTTAACTTAAAGTTAGTTGGTATGTAAGTATAGTAGTTAGGATCGATCTAAAATTAGTAGACCAAATTTTAAGAAATCAGATCTCTTGTTTTGATTAAGGCGTGCTTATCATATTTTATTAAATCTCAATCATATTTAAAAGGCTGAACAATTAGAAAAATAATTTGGACTAACGCATTGTCGTCCTTGAGAGTTGGAGATCACCTGTTGCATCATATAATTATTAGCAGAAGTGATTCGATGCACGAGATCTTCCACGAACTGAACCACTAATGGATTGTTGGAGTTCAACATGAGGACCTCTTTGGCGGTGATGATGGCTCTGATGTGCTCAAGATTCACGACAATGGCCCTCTCTCTTCCAAGAATCGTGGAAGGATATGACAGAACAGGATCTAACGCCCTCAGATCACGACCTGGCAAACCTGTCCGTCGCATGATCGACTGCTTCCCTACCTCTTCCACCGTTGTCTGTCCAAACTCCGACACCACAAGCCATGGCTTCACACCTATCCCTTTCCTTCTCGTCTGCATCAGATACATCCCTCCTCCTGCTCTATGCCTTGTATCTTCCTCCATAGCAATGTCCTTCTTTGACGGGGTGTTCATATAGTTTCTTCGTCTCTTCAACTCTCTCCAACATCCTGGGACCTTATGTTACTTGTTTTCGTGGATGATAAGGATACTAGTTTTTAAGGTTATTTGATGGTATTTCAGTTGAAACTTGAACATGTGATAAGATCGTAGCGAAAAAGCACTAGTTCTGATACTACCTTCCGTGTGGCCGAGGTTGAAGGATATCCACAATCATAACTGAAACATCTGTCGCATATGTAACAATCTGTTCCAAATTTATAGGAAGTTAAGTTGTCGAAGGTTAATGGTAAAGGTGGATGAGGTTAAAAGAAATAGAATTCCTCAAAAAAAAAATTTAAAATTCACTCTTTAATATCATTTCAAAATAACGAACAAAATGTTAACTCAACTCATCTCTTAATTTCAACCAAAATAATTAAATTTGACTTAAATCAATAATTTAAAATTATTATAAAAAATTATTATTTTTAATTTGATTTAATAGTTTACAATTTGGATATTTCAATTTTAGTTTTATTTTTTAGGACTATACCGACTTAAATCTAAAAATCCACTGAGATACTAAAAATTGAACCTTCTCTACATAAAAATTATGTTTGTTATTCGGAAAAATTTTTGAAACTATGTAATAATTGTTATTATTTTATATGACATTTTATAATTATTTTATATTTCTTTTTGATTTAGATTAAAATTCAGGAAAATTTGTTGAAATTCAAAGAATTATACTAACTATATAAATAATAATAATAATAATAATAAAAGTGTTGGAATTTTTTGTGACAAATACATCCGAATAGACATTCAAATAAATGACATAGTGTTAAGAGAAAATTAATAACTCTTAATTTTTTTATTGATCTTATTTATTAAATATCACAACCATGTAAGGGAAAGGGAAAAATAGATCGGGTCGGACCGAATAAATCAAGTTCATCTCGTACACATGTTAAGGAGTATCACCCTTACTGCTACACATCATCATTCTTGAGAATGTCGTAATACACCTGAGGCTTTCTGTATTCTGAGATCCGAAGAGCCTGGAAGTGATGATACATGTTAAAACAAGTACAGAACAATCAAGAATTGAACAGTTTCATGAGTTGTGTCTTCAAATCTTACCTGCATTGCACATGCTAGGTGGATTAGAGTTGGTTCAGACCAAGGCCTTCCAATGAACTGAAGGCCTATAGGCATTCCTGTGTCGTCATATCCAACCTGCCAAGCCAAAATATAAACTCAAGACAGGCAGGAACCGGAAGTAGAAAAAGATTTTAAGATCAGATGTTGTTACAGGAATGGTAATTGCAGGAAGTCCCAGAAAGTTTCCTGCTATCTGAAACCGTACTAGTGCAGCTGAAATGATGAAAAACTTGTCAGGATTTTGTCTTTTTTGGAACAAGAACTTGTCAGGATTGGTGAGATAAGAAGTGTCAGGATTCACTCTTTTTTATTCCGAATATCACAATTTAATTTTCAAACCATAATCCGAAGCTTGAAAGTCCTGTTCCTACCTCCTTTTATGTAATCAAGCTCTCCAGTCTTTAAAGCATCATTGGGAATCGAATATGCAGTAATTCTGTGATTCATATAAACCAGATACTGTTTAGGCCAGAGTTGTTTCATATCACTTCTCTAAATTCAAGTAGATGGTCTTGAAAGTTATATGAAACAAAGCCATCAGAGATAAAAATGGTGGATTCCAGGAAGGAAAAGAATGAGAAACATGAAAACTGATACTGATACTGATACCATGTTGTTGGAGTGGCAATGACATCTGCTCTTTGGAATACCTCCTTGTGTATTTGCATTTGGCGGTTCCTGTAGATGTATAGTCAGATTCATATCATCCTGAAATTTGCTATATCCGAAGCAAGTTCATCAGAAAGTGCAGGATTTGGAGTTTCGATGAGGATATAAAGTAAAACATGATCAGGGTCTTGTTTGGTTTCACGAAATCTGTAGAATTTTTCAGAAATCTCTTGATTGAACTGGATCTTACTGATGCTAGAACTTGAAAGAGAACTCCTGAATTATGGTAATACCTGAATTTCTGAGCTTGAAGGTATTCCTTGGCACTCATAGAACTATAAACACGAAAAGCTAACCTTGCATCACATCCTAACTCTGACCTGTCACTGTTTCAGGAATTTATAGTGTTAGAATCCCAAGTTCTGAAGCTTTAGCAGAAAGAAAAAATGGAGCTATGGAGGTCATATGGGCTAACACTTTTTCCAGATAAGAGTTGAGTGAAGTAGTACACTCTGATGCAATGGTAACATAATGTGCAAGACGCATTGCTTCTATATCTGGTACTGTCACCTCTACTTTCTTATACATCAGAAGGGCAAAATAGGTTAGTTAACAATGAATAACGGCAGAACCATACTAGTATAGATAGCAATGGGCCGGGGTCTTTATAAGCCTGAGTTTGAATTTCCTTTTTGTGCTAGGCCTGAGCCAGGTCCAATTGGATTTAGCCATTGACTTCAAACCAGGCCAGCATTTTTTCCAAGCTAAGTTGTTAAATCATAGACATAATTATGTCATACCTGCCAACCGTAATTCTTGCAAAGCTGGTCTAGTGCATTGGAGCAACAAATTCTAACATCAGCCCTGCAATCACTAAACCACTGATTGACCAGAAAATCAGGTTAGAACAAAAGAAAAAGGAATCAAATGAATGACGAAGCATCATTTGGAATGAATTTGTGATGTTGGATGGGAGTTTTTAGGTTAATAACCTCTGCAGATCTTGCCAATCTGATGCCAGAAATTCTGTCTGTTGACTTCAGAAGTGGAAAATATACTTTTGGCTGATAGGATCAAAAGCTCAAAACTTTAAAAGTTGTAACTTTTATGGAACTGAAATCACATTTAACTGATTGTTTTCACCTGCAAAATTGGTCTTCCATCTGATGAAAGCTGGCCATTGATGATTGCTGCATATCTGAAAGTAAAACCTTGAATGAATCTAACCCATCAATACTCCTGAAAAACTCAACCGGAAAATTAAGAACAGAAGAAGATTACTGACACAATAAATGCATCCTCTATGGTGCCTGCCAATATTCCAACCATCCCAACAGTCCAGTTCAGAGGAAGAACACTGGAAAACAATGGCAAAAATTTGAAGTCAATTACTCGAAGAAGCTTATAGGAAATGACACAGAAAAGCAGCTCTCACCCGGTATGGGGTATGCGTCCGAAAGTCGGTTTAAAACCAACCACACCACATAAAGCTGCAGGCATTCTTACTGATCCTACAAGAATATCAACTCTGAGATCAAACAACTGTCTGAAGAGTTCTGAAGGGAGTTACTGTAGAACTTACCTCCTCCGTCAACACCAAGAGCAACAGGACACAGCCCTGCAGCCACAACTGCTGCAGATCCACCTGAAGAACCACCAGATATCTTTCCAGCATCGTAAGGATTCCTAGTAACACTACACCAATGATCACAATAGGTGTATAATCAGCATCTTATTCTACTTGTTGAACATTTCTACTATAATTAAACAAGAGTGTTGTCACTGATAAATTGAATGGAACATGAAAAGGAATTTCTTCCCAAGGGCTTTTTGATTTAGTTTTCAACTGGTATTCAGTCCATTTAACACAAACCTGAAGGTTCCAAAACCTGAATCCAGCTTTGAAATCTTGGTTGTCAGAATAAACAATTCCCTTCTGAAACCTTCAGGCTATCCTCCTGAACTCTTTTTCTGATATATCTAACTGGAAAAGAACTTTACCCGTAATGAGGATTTATCCCACTTGTTCCAACTCCAAGCTCATGCATATTTGTCTTTCCAATAACTATAGCCCCACATGATCTGAGACGGTTAACGCAGCATGCATCAGCTTTACAATGTCTAACTTTGTGCAACCACTTTGTACCACCTGGAAAAATCAATTTATAGATACTAATCAAACATATTCTTGGTTTCAACCAATATGTTAATCTTAAATTACCTGTTGTCTGATATGGGTTACAGTCTATTTCATCCTTAACAGCCACTGGGACTCCATCTAGAGCTGATAATGGTTTCCCTGAATCATACTTTGTCAGTTGAAACTTAGTCCAGGAGCAATTTGCTTGATATCAGATTCCACATTTTTATTAGGATTTCACAGGTTCTTGACAAGACTAAGGAACCTGTCACATGTTTCTTTCTTTTTCTAGCATTTTGTCTCATCATAGCAAACCTACAATGGTTATCTTCATCTTCAGCTCTAAGATTGGAAAATAATTTTGATGTTCAGAAATTGTAATGAGCTTGATAAGGAGACAGGAATAGTGCATTTTGATCCTCCTGAAGTTTGATCAGTAGCTACCTCTTTGATAGCGAGTAGTTGATTCTGCAGCATGAATCAGAATATCTTTGGAGTTGGAATCAATAAAGAACTTCATGTCAGATGGACCAGCTGAAGAATGCTTAATGGCAGATATTATACTCTCTGCAACCTGTAACAAATAAATCTCAAAACTTGATGAACCAACTCAGTTCGCAGGAAGAGGTTAACAGAAACTGCTTAAGATAGTTTCAATGCTGTACCATAGAAGGGGTTGTTTCTACTGAACTATAGGCATTACAATAATCCATGATAGTCCAGTGACGAAAAGAAGACTGCCAATCAGTTGATACAGTTTCTGATGATGTAGGAAGACAATTAATGGCTACTTGAACTCGCTCAGGTGGTGATGAATCAGGATCCACAAGCTTCACTTCTTGTTCATTGAGCTCTGAAGTTAAGGAATTGTCATCAGAGACACAAAATGGAAAGTCCATGGCTTATAAACCTTGATGAATCAGGATCTATAAGTTGGAAATTAATGTTCTTGATTCGGTCATTAGCCTAACTTTCTTACACAATTTAGAAAAAACCTATCTGCATATATGATATTGAACTTAAACTGCAACATTTTTCTGCAGCAAGATCAAGCTCAGGGTGTTGAACAATGTCAGGAACTTATAAGGTTTTTAGAACCTGACCTTCAAAAGAATGTAAGGGGACATAGAGAGGTGACTCCACCATTTCTGCATTACTAACAAGCTGCAAAATTTACAGATATGGTCAGATATTTAAAAATATGCAATTTTCTGTCTAGAGAAGAAGGTGAATTTCAGATATAACCTCCTTTATCCTTTCCTATGTAACAAAAAAAATTGCAATAAAAAAGGGAGTCTTCCCAACTTTTTTTATAAAGTTTAATACCCAATCAGAATACTATTTGAATTCTTTATACTAAAAACAGGACCAGGATCTTTGAAGCTTCTACACCAAAGTTCAGATAGGTTAAAGCTTTTTGATTTAGTCGTTGACAGTTATTTTTTGGTACCTTTTTGTGCAAGGAATCGTTACTAATATCAACAAGGTTAAGCCTATTATCTGGTTTTTGAGCGGCTGGTTCATTTTTAACGGTTGATTTGTGACTGTTACGTGCATTCCATAATTTACATAGTATGTACTCGAAAAGAAGAAGGAAGAAGAAATGCACCTTGTAAATCAGATTGTTTCTCTTCAGTATGTATACAATAAATGTTCCAAGTACCCTCAACTCCATAAACCACAAACAGATTTTCAGCAGCAACCCAGCCAGGCGAGGAGCTTTCCAACAAAAGATTTTCAGTACCACAAATGTCAATTTGCACCAGTGAAGAAAACTTCACGTAATAAAAAAGATGATGCAAGTATGAGGACTATAGACTGGCTTCAAAAATACTTTTTGTTTAAGCTTAGGCCTGAATACCCAAACTCGAGCCTGGTTAAATCTAGTAGACTAGTTAATTTCGGGTTGATCTGAATCCAAACTAATATATCATGAATAATCAGTTCTATAAGAATTTGTCAAGTTAAAGTTAAAGTGCAAGTCCAGTCGAGTTTGAATATCCGAGTTCGTGCCTGAACCTAGTTAAGCTGAACTTGACCTATTGACTTGGACCAATCCCGTCCCATACTAATTTGCCATCCCCAGTGAAGTGGGATGAGATTCCTCATTGATTGAAGGATTTGAATTTTCAATCTGAACTAAGCAGGAAAAGACATAAATGATAGAAGTTTGGAGTATCTGTCCCAGTGCTAGAAACTCTTTATTACCATTACAGATGAAAGATTTATAGAACTTAACAATGCAAAGATTTCTCTTTTGGTTCTGTTTGTTTCCCTGGAATATCTGAAATTGCCAGAGAAAGTGGGACATGGATGGTTGTCCGCATCAACACTACTTAGCAGAAGTTGATCCCACCAACAGGAAATTCAGATTGACCATTACCAGATGAAGAAGTCAACAACAATCAAGTTGCATATTAAGGTTTGTTCTTCAGATTTCAAATAACGTTTCACACTCTGACACATACGATCAACAACATTCTCTGACAAGCTTGGAAATGAGAAATTTTTATATATAAAAAAAGTAAAACAGAACAACCCCATATCCAAAAATCCTGATTCAGAATGGAAATTCAAACCTTTGACATTAGCTTGGAGGTAGATATCATGGCTGTCAGGGCCAACGTCAACCTCCTCTGCGGGCTTGTAAACAACACCATCAGCTTTAAACAAGCCCATGTAGTGAAATGATTGTGAAGCAGAGAAGCTTTTTGAACTACAGAAAACAGAGCCAAGCATAAAGATGAAGTATCACAAGAGAGAAGGATAGAGGACCAAGTGATTCATTAATCAAAATCAATGGTGGACAGGACTGGAAGAAAAGGGTGTCCACAAGTGATAGAGAAGGCTACATTCATAAACCAGTATTTATAGACATAGGAAGAGGATTGGTCTGATTGGAGGAGCAAAACAGAGAGATACAGCATCATTAGAACAACAAGCAAAAATTTACGTCACCTCAATATCTTATGGTGATTACACTAATTAGTTGCTAAACATCACTTTAATCAACCCTTAATCTCTTTCTTCTCTTCAAAACTGTAATTAGAGTTTTTCAAGGCCTGAAAGACAGAGTGTACTCAAGAAACCATCTCATACTTCTTGATCTGTAACTTTCTGCAAATGGGTCATCACAGTATCTAATTGACAGTTGCTTGATGATCAGATCTTGCTTCTAGATGCTGATTTAAACCTAATTTTTCCAAAGTCATTAAATTGTGCTCCTGCTTAACTGGGCACTAACTGTTGCTTCATTTAATTTTGTGAAATTAACATTATAGTATCCTGAAACTAAAATCAGAATGGCAATAATACCTTACAATTAGTGAAAAGATCAAGTTTTTTGGAATAACAATTCTTTATTCCAAGTTTATTTATCAATTATCACAATATATTATAAAAAAAAACTGTTTTTTTTTTTTTCTATCATGGAGACTGCAATTAGGGTTACTGACCTAAAATGGACAGAGCCTGAATGATTGGAAAACACGCTCATTCTTTCAACCTGGTGTTATGGATTCAACTACTCTGTAATTAGCTGACTGCCATTTCTCATCTATCTGGATACTTGACTCCTTTGCTCAATGAGATCAAAGTTTTTGTTAAGAACATCATTTAGAGCAGTTGGGATTAGATCTATTCCTGTTTGATTTCATAATCTGTAGCATTAGAATTTATAGTCGCGCTTGCAAATCACGTGTTTCAAGTAAATCATCCAACAAATCTATAGCTCAAAATCAAGTGATGGACTCGATAGATCATGACTGTTGATTGAAATACATCATCTCATTAAATAGTTGAGATTGACATCATTGAATGACAAGAGTTGAAAAAAAAAGAAAGGCTTGGATTGTAAGACTTCCCAGAAATAACTATCAGTGTTAGAAGGATGGGAAAGTTGATGGTGATAAGTTGCATTAATGCCATGAATGTGATTTTCAACCCTATTTCATAAATAGCCTCTAGACACTCAACTACACTCATCTTTTGGATAATAGGAAAAAGCACAGTATACTTGAAAGTTGCAAGCTTCCTCACCAGTTCAGTGGTGAATCTCCTGAACTTGAGAAACCCTTTTAGTTTCAGAATGCCAAACTACCATTGGCATATGCTTCTCATCTTCCAACCATCAACAAAAAAGAGATGCAAATTTGATGCAAGGATGTGGTTGGACAAAGCATAATTACATCTTTTCATACCGAAAAAGCGTTGATACAAAGAATATGCAAAGACTACACCCGCTTTTTATATACCTTTTCGTAAAATAGAAGAGGCTCTTAGTAAAATCAAAGAAAGAACTTGTTGCTCTTCTGTAAAAAATTCTAGAATTCTTAACCTGATTGATGAAAATTTTAATATGCTGCGCAACCTCCATACCAGACACAAAATGTCAAGTTGCATGACATTGGATCGCAAAGGCAGCCACGAGGCACACCCAGCTATGTCCCAATCATTATGAAGGATAAGCTTAGAATTGGGGGATGCATGTGAGGGTAGGGTTCAGTGGCTATTGAAAGATTAGCGTCTCCAATCTCAAATGACTTTTTCCGACTATATCAAGAATCTCATTCAACTTAAAAACTGTAGAAGATTAATTACAATGGATCTTACAACATAAACATGTGATATCCTATGAATTGTGAAATATAGAACTGGACAACAAACAGACCAGTATACTAGTTCGCTTTGTCTCATGAAAGAACCTTACTAAGGTTGCTCTGGATCGATGAGACTGAATCTATGACTGATTTCGTAAGCCAGCTGATACCCACTTTAACGCGGTGCTCATCTGTTGGAAGTCTAATCAAGTATGCCAACTTCCGCGCTGAAATAGTTGGAAACACGGGAAAATTAAGACAAAATAGCAAACACAAACAAGGGATTCGAAAGGCTTGGAAGAGATGTTACCAGCATGACCAACAGGACCCTCTAAAGTTAGCCCATCAATGAAACTCGGTGAGATAGCAGCATCATTTCTCCCCAAGGTCATCATTTCACCTAAATTCTGAAATCTGGCAATCAATCGTATGGGAAAAATGTGACTGCTGTGCCTTTAAATGATAATTTGAGCAAAATATTCCAGGAGATAAGAATACGGCATTAAACAACCAAAACGTCTATTAAACACAATATGTGAGTTATGGTGAATATTTCCTAATAAGGTGCAACACGAGAAACATTAACAATACAATGGCACATATTTATGCTAACTGATATGCAATAAACGATGATCCCGTAGAAATCATTTGCAGTTTTGAACCAAATTATAGTCAAACACGATAAATGACAATTTTGTTCAACAGCAAAAAGCACCCAAATTAAATGTCATTAAGAAATTAGACAAGGACATTGCACACTAGTACTTCTAACTAGTAGAAGCTCATACAGGCAAAGGTGGGTAACAAGCTGACAGCTGAGAATATTACATCTCTTACCACTAAAAGTATGAACCACAAGAGGGCAAGTGAATAGTGCAAGATTAGAATTGATCAATGCATTATTTCACCACAACTGCATTCACTACTATAAGTATGAACCACAAGAGGGCAAGTGAATAATGCAAGATTAGAATTGATCAATAATTTATTCCACCATAACTGCATTCATTAGGAATACAACTTGCATATACTATCTACAGACATGTCGGGTCAGATTAGGTGAAATAGATCATTCCCCCACAATTGCATTAAAACATGTACCACCTACCTAAGAAAAGCTATGACTTAAGAGGTAGATGAAAAGCAAACTAATAATGTAAACAAGAGTGAGTTTTATCAACCTAAAAGGTAACAAAGGACGATCATTAATTGCTGCCCACAGATTCCAACCAGTAAAATCTGCTTGTTGAAAAGCAACCTGTGAAGCATAAGCAGAAAGTTACCAAATAACAATAGGGTATTATAACCAGGTCCCTATAGATGATATCAAAGGCATATCTTCCAAGATAAAAAATGTTGACACATTACAGCATAACAATCTGAAGTAATGTGGTACCTGAGCTGTTGCCGGCAGAAGCTTTCCACTAGAGTCCCTAAGAGCAGAAGAGTCCCCAAGTGCAAATATACGAGGATGACCCTTAACACGAAGGGTTTCATCTGTCTCTGTTTGCCCCCTTGCATTTAGGGGCAGCTCATTGGGCTTATCTCTGGGTTCCAAGTCTGGAAGTGGGGGTTTAGAACCAACAGTCCATAAGACTAGATCTGCTTCGAGATTTTGACTTTCTAATCCCCTTTCAGCAGGTTGAAGTTCCAAAATATATTTCTCAGGAGAATGCTTCACAGCAATATCTTGAACTTCTCCAGTCTCATTTTGTAAAGTGGGATTTGGTGAGTCACACACTTGCCGAATACACCGAACAAAATAACCCAGCAAAAGTTGAACTTTCCTGGATTTGAGAACCTATTTCCAACAAAAAATGATATACAACTAAGAGCGCTACTAATGCATGATTCATGCAATGACAAGTAAGATCACCATTATTAAATTATTACCATAATAATAATATTCATCATCATCATCGACACCTAGTTGAAGTCCCACATGCAAGGTGTCATGAATATCTTACAAAATGCCGTAATAATAATATTATTATTATTAATTAACATTAGACGCCACATGTTTATTTCTACTAAAAGAAACAAAGTACAAAGATTCATCAAATGTTGGGACATAAAGAATTTCTATGAAATAAGATAGCTGATATGTGATATTCCAGTGGTCTTACTTTAAAAGCAACCTCCCTGTTGCCGGGAGGGGCAGTTGGACATATTGTGGTTTCTACATTAACAGCAGTCACTATTCCCCTATCCTGCAGTCTTTCGGATACAGTTGCAGCCAACTCCACTCCTGAGTAACCACAGCCAACAATTGCCACCCTGACTAGAGAGTCCTTACCAAAGTTCCTCCTCTCCAATGCTCGTAACTTGTTGTCAACTTTCTGCATTAGAGAGTAGCAAAGTATATGGTGTGGTTTATAAAAGTAATCAGTCTGCAATGCAATAAAATGGAATCATCAATCGGCCAAGCTCTTACATATGCATCCTCCAAGGTGGAGAATGGGAATGCATACTCTGTTGCACCAGGTACAATGTCAAGTTTAGCTTCAGCTCCCAAAGCAAGAACCAACCTGGCTGTCCAGAATAAAGAAAAATCAGTCAGGGCAAGCCTATTTGAAATTCTTTATCCAACATGACTGATTAATTACAATCATTTTCCTTTCCACTAGCAATACCTTCATGTTTTCACAACTGCGGTGAAAACTGAAAAATACCAAAGTATCTATAACTAGCTAGCTGCCTTTGATAGCTAGATTTGTCATAAGAACAACTTATTGGTAACTATCCTAACCACCATATATCACCACTATCTACCAGTAAAATGGGGTCCTTGGCAATTACTGGATCAGAGTTCTATCATTAATCATAATAATGTACCCAACCGGTTTTATAAGCTAGTCACTGGCACGGTTTAAAATGTCAAGTCACTGTGTCCAATTTTGTAGTTCATGAAACCTAACGTCTAAGCATTCTCTTAGGAAAATCAAAACCCAAAACTGAAAGGAAAGATATATGAAGTGATCCAAAACAGACCACTGCCGCAACCCCATCCTCAGTGGAGAGTTAATGCAGATGCTACAAAGCATATGCCTACTTCTAAACTTAAGTATCAGCATCGCATCACACACAACCCTAAGGTCGTTACACTAATGCAACTGAATTTTTAACACATGTAACAAAACAAACAGAAGCAACCACCAGTCCAGAAATAGAATCTACAGCATCGAACAAGAAGGCAGCAGACGATAACTTATAAAAGGAAAAAGCCAAAAGTTTAATTAGAAACATAGAAATAATACCAGTCATACTCAACAACAAGGCCACTTTTAAGAACCACTGTTCCTCCACAAACAGAACCTTTAGACCCATTCACACCCGGGTGATCTAAAGGATTTAACTGTTTTACTCTATCTTGCAAAAACAACACACCAGTATTTGCAAGCAAATCTGTGAAGCGTGGAGCAATTTCCCATGCATCAACTTCTGCAAAAATATATCGGCGCTACATAATTTGTAACAAAAACCTCTGCGGAGCACCATCAGCTTCAACAATAAAACTACCTGGGTATCTAAAGAATCCACGTACCTCCAGATAGGAGCTCATATAGCAATGGTTTGAAAACAAAATGTTTAGACTGATCAACCAGTAGAACCTGCTCAAAGATAATGGAAAGCCAATACTGTGACAGTAGATCGATAGGTGCTTTGTGATCTTTGAATCGGTAAAAGGCACGGAATTGGAAACCAAAAAGCATCATTATGTTGCAAGTAGTGAGATTCTGACCTGAGGTTTCTTGTCATCATCCCACACGAGCGATTCCAGCCTCAAAGCAGTATACAAGCCGCCAAATCCGCCACCCAAAATGCAGACTCTTGGTTTCTGTAATCCCCAAAGGAAGAAAAACAAAGAAAATCACACCATTAGATCCCAAAATTTGAACCCAAATTAGAAGCTTTGTCCTGGATTTTGTTGGCGGCAAGTCTCAAGTTTTCTGCTATATCAAAACAAACAAAATGCAGCCAATTCAGAGGATTGGACGACCTTGTTATCGGGCCAAGCATAGAAGCGACGCCCCATCGTTTCACCGCCTGAATTCTCAGAAACAGCGTCATAATTGGCCGTACTTGTTGAGGCAAAAATGGGTCCTCCACCACATCGTGAATTACTGAAGAAGCGCGAGAAATTAAGATTGCGTTTTGGAGAGAAGCCACCGAGCAGCTTTTCCCTCCCCAAACAAATCCCTAAATTCAAACCTAAAAATTTACAACAACTTCCAATCAATCACCACCCAAGCAAACATACATACATTGCACAAAGCTAAGAGAAGAATGTGTACGAGTGAATGGCAAGAGAGTAGCGGGCGAAGTAGACCAAACCGCCGTCGTAGTTACTGCCATTTTGAGCCACAAAACCTAAAGCTTCGTGCTTGCTAATTGCTACACACAGCTGAGCAGCTATAGTTACTTCAAGGCTCTATGTCACATCCTTGTAAGCTTGTAGCCTTGCACTTCATCCTCAATTTTTTTTCTCTAATTTTTTTAATAAAAAATTATTTATTTAATAAAAAAATTATTTATTAAGAATTTAAGAATGACAAATTTGGCTCGACCCGATCGGATTAATTACTTTTAGGTCGGGTTTAGGTTCGAGCTATCCCAAAGCTTTAACCGAACTTCTAATAATAATAATGTAGTTATTGAAAATAATAAATATTTTTATCTTTCTATTAGCTATTCTTTTGTTAGATTTGTCATTCAACTATTTTTATCAAAGATAAAATATTTCTATTTTCATTTTTAAATTAAGTGAAAAAATATATTTATTTAAATTGTTAGTTTATGTTTTGTTTTTACTTTCTTTCAATTTTCAAAAATTATAAAATGTTACTTTTATTCCTTATTTTTATTTTTTTCATAATCTGATTTATTATCATTTAAATATATATTATTTAATTATTTATAATTAAATTATATATAATTAAATTTTAATAATTATTAATGAATATAATTAATAATTATTAATAATTAATTAATAATTATTAAAATTTAATTATATATTAATTAATAATTAATAATTATTAATAATTAATAATTAATTAATAATTATTAATAATTAATTAATAATTATTAATAATTAATTAATAATTATTAATTATTAATTATTAATTATTAATTATATAATTAATAAATGTTTTGTGGCTGTACGTGTAAAAATATGGACCTTGCGTATAATTTTAATCCAATGTACGGTGCGAAGCACTTTGCATCCGCATCTTCTCTCCACTTGCCCATGTTGCATTATCTTTTTCTTGTACAAGGGACAAAACTTCCTGTTCTTTTCTAGAGTTTTTTTTTCTTTAATTACTTATTTTAATAATTAATTTATTAGTTAATTGTCAGAATTATATATTTTATTATAAAAATAAAAATAAACTATATTCATTTTTAAATATATATCTAATTTAACTTCAGATGTAAGTAAGTTGGTAAAAAATTCTCTTGATTTAAGTGAAATCACGACCGTCCTTATATATACTGCCGTTTAAAATTTGAAGCCAAAGCCTTAGGCTATCCGACTTAAACGAAAATTAGATTAGATATAAATAGTTTAAAAATATCTTTCTATAATTGAGACTCTCTTAAGATATATCCGTAGAAAAAAAAATATATATATTTATATATATAATCTTTTTCATTTGATTGGGTGCATTGAACTGAAAGCATATACATAGCCTCTTTCCTCTTCTTACTTTGCCATTCCCAACCAAAACACACCAGCACGTGTTTAGATTTAACTGGACCTTACCACCAACTTGCATAGCCTCCATAGGCAGGTTCCCCTATAAGCCCCTGTGTTAGATCGCTACCCTGTACGAAGAAACAGCCATGTTTGTTCTTCCAAGCAGTGCTGCGTTTCTTGCTCGTTACTCTGTGCCGTAACAAGAAACTTTCCATAAGTTCTTCGGGTTCTGGCTCGTGGAGCAACACCAGTATCTGGACAAGCTTATGTCGGCTGCTAAAGAGTACGATGACGCAAAGGAGCGCCATCTTCTTGGTCCTCTCGTCGACCAAGTCATGGAACATTACGAACAGTACTACCGTGCCAAGTCCAAGTGTTCCAAGGTTGATATTTTGGCCATGTTCTCTCCTTCGTGGACCAGTTCTTTAGAGAATGCGTTTGTTTAGATTGGAGGGTGGCGACCCAGTATGGCGTTT
>JANIJH010000225.1:562327-575604 GCA_024520975.1 Erythroxylum areolatum | reverse complement strand
TTCTCTCCTTCGTGGACCAGTTCTTTAGAGAATGCGTTTGTTTAGATTGGAGGGTGGCGACCCAGTATGGCGTTTCACTTGCTCTACTCCAAGTCCGGTCTCCAGCTCGAAGCTCAACTCGACCACTTGTTTCGTGGGTTGGCGTGCAAGGACTTGGGGAATCTCTCGGCGGCGCAGCTCAGCCGCGTGGACGAGTTGCAGAGGAAGACCATAATAGAAAAGAGGGAGATAACGGAGAACATGGCGAAGCACCAAGAGACGGTGCCCGACACTTCAATGGTGGAGCTCTCGCACGTGATGAGCTAGTCACTGAGGTGAACCGGCGAGGCTAGTCGGATCCAAGAAGCAGTGGCGGAGGAGGAGGACGAGAGAGTCAAGTCGACTCTGAAGTCTAAAGAGGACAAGCTGAAGGAGCTCTTGGCTGGAGCTGATGATCTGCCTCCATTAATTATTTAGTTAATTAACTAAACTAATTTATAAAAATAATCACTTTTTTATGTTTTTCTTTATGATAACACATTTTACTAGTAATTGGTGTGTTCCTGTAGTTTGTTTCAAACAACGTAGCCACGTGTCAGAATGCATGTAGGTGCCACGTGTCAGAATGCATGATAATAGTAATTGGGTTGCTCCTATGGCTTGTTATTAGAAAGTGAATTCAATCAAGCCAAGCTTAATTTACAAATTACACATCGGATCAAGCCGAACTTAAACATTTTCATTAACTACAAATCACCAATTCCTTGACTGACTGACTAAAAAAAAAACGAGATTTACATATTATATTATGCATACTCTGTTGACGTCGGGTCAAGTTTGATATCTTTTGCCATCCCCAAATACAAACTGACTGCTTGATCTCGAAGAAGCTTCATGTGACCAACCTGGAATCAAATATCACATTCAAACATGAAGATCAAGTTGCAAAGAAGAGTGGATCAGAAAATATGAGTTTACCTTCTCCTTCATCTTCTTCCACTTCCGGGGATTGAGAAATGATGGAAAGGTCTTACCTAAACTTTAAGATTGAGGGGTTGAGAAATGATGGAAAGGTTGAAGATACAAAGATGACTACTTTTTTTTTTGGATTTGAAGAAACCCGTAGGCGAGCCAAGCGGGCACAACTCTCTGAGAGCTCATGTAGTTACTTGCAAGATAAGAGACATCAAACAAAGATTTTTGTGACTACCAAGAATAAAATCAGATACCAACCTGGTGGAAAGACTAAAACTCATACAAATGTCAAGAAGTATTTGACAGGGTCTTACTCTGATAAACAAATTGCAAAAGATCGAGATGAACAGAAAGATAAAGCAAAACAATAGATTATTGAAAACGACATCAAACTTCTGTATCATCTCCAGGGAATGTGAGGAATAGGCAAAACCACACTAGCGAAACTAATATCTGACGAATAAATTCTTTGTTTCAGGTGCAGAACTCACACGAGATCTAGGAATTGGCTTTACCTTCTCCAATTCATCAGAGTATCGGAAACATCACCAATATCTTCTTCAAGAAATGAACATGGATCGAGCTATCATCAAATATTAATTTCGCTAGGTTGGTTTTCCTATTCCTCCTATTGACATTAGGAGATGATACAGAGTTTCGATGTTACTTCAAATAACATATTCTTCACTTTATTTTCCTCATCATTCCTGTCTTAACAAATTGTATATCAAAGTAAGATTATACATAGTAAGCCCCTGTCAAATATATCTTAATATGTGTATCAATTTCAACAATTTAAATTAAATTCATACCTGGCATAGAAGTAAATACAGCAAAGAAAAGGAGTCTCCAGGATCCTTTAACTTCTGAAAAACACCCAGTACCTCATCGCTTCCACATTCCTCACTCTGTAAGAATACTACATTTTCTCTTCAGGTCCTTCCTCAGCTCTTAGCCATTTTCATCCTTGTTGTAAGAGGCAACTCTTACACTTGTTTGCAATTTCTCCCCCAAGTACAGTGTCGTCCACACAATTGTACGATGCTGCATCAAGAAAAGAAAAGAAACAAAAAATAAAACTCAAAACATTGAACATTCACTGCATTTCATGATCAGTTTCTCCTGTCCATAAAGTTTAACATTAAACTAATTTTACTTTAACAATGGGAACAACCAACCCCCATACTACTATGTTTGTCTAACAATAAGACTTACATGCATACCTTCACAAGAAGTAAATTGCCAAGCCTGAAGAACCACTGATAGCTCTTAACCCTGGCTGAAGTTCAATCATGAGTAATCACAAAGCCCCAACCGATCAGAATTTTTAATTCCAACCTATGCTCACTTCCCATTCATATGTTCGGCATCATTTTCTATGCATCAATCTGCTGCTATCATTGACCTCACAGGCTCCTCATACACTCTGTTTCGTGCCCTCAGCACTAAAATTTTCAAATGCAGCATCAGCGATCAGTTCTCTGCACAAAAGAAAACATAATTACTTCTGATGAGAAGAAAATTTCAGTAAATTTCAAACTTGGGTAATGTGGACACCCACTGCCCCATCCCCATCCTCGATGTAGCCACCAGACTCACAGACAGGAAAGGAAGATAAAGAGTTCGTGCAGGTTGGTACAAAAACATATGCGTATCATCTGTTAAACTTAAGCATATCAGCATTATATCAGAAACAAACCCAAAGATGTTATATAAATAGATCTGAAGAAAATATGTGTAAGAAAACAAACAGAAGCAACCAACAATTGCGGAAGTTACTCCGTCCAGAGGCGAAGTCTAATGGGAGAGACCAAGTTCCATTCTTGACCTCCTTCCTTGCCACCAATCACGACCCATTACGTGACACCACAGAACAGTAGCTATAACTCTCCATCATTCTCCAACTGTTTCTACCCTTCCACCACAACCTTGCCCTAATTGAACTGAATTGATAAACAGCTAGAAAGAGGCCTATATCGGTAGGAAATTTGTTTCGGGCAGGTGGCAGAGATAGAGTGATTTAGGGTTCTAGTTACGAAGATGGAAGACGAAGCAGAGCAAAACCCTAATTCAAGATGGGACTCGAGAGAAAAGAGCATAAAGAGGGAGTGCTCGGGTTTTCCAAGTATAAGTATAAGGAATTGAAGAACAGGATCGTTCGGTGACGCTAGAAAAGGAGAAAGGAAACCCCTGAAAGGCTTAAAATGAGGAATTAGCAACACACACAAAAGGCTTGGAAAGTCGAAGATGACGATAGCTCGGCGATGCTGGTCGGTTTTGGGGACGGGTAGGGGTCAAGTCGCGCTGAGGTGGGTCAAGTTGGACCCAAACTGGACCAGATAGGGCCATATGGGCTGTTAAGCCATTTCTTATGACTGCCCAATTTGGGCCCAACTTCTCTGAATATTTGCGGGAAACAAGAATTGACTGCCCTGTTTGTAAGAACCAATAGAAAAGAGCAGGTGATGAGTCGGGTTTAAAAATTCTAGTCGGTTCGAGTCGGGTTGGTAAAGTAGTCGAGGTTATGATTCGGGTCGTGTCCCTCCGACAAACTCGGGAAGAGGATGAATTTGGCACTATGGAGAGAGGAAACGAATGGCAATGGAGTTTGAATCCGAATTTCGGGGAATGTGAGTTTTATAGTCTTATGTATTTAGGTTAACACCAAAACACAAACAAACATTATAGATGAAACTCCTACTCGTCAATAAATCAAACAGCTACAATGCATAGGAAACGACTCGATAAATCTCCACAACCAAATTTATACATCTCCAAAACGGCCGCCGGCAAGCGGCTATAAGCCAGAAAGATGGCTATGGTGTAACACAATCAAGTCGATTCAACCATAACGAAACTTATGAATCTATCGACTAACATAAGCAACAACACGATGAGTATACTAACCATAGAAATCCGAAGTTACAAGATGAAATTGAGAAGCTTCACACCTTCGCTCGCCAGAGAATAGAAACGGATCTTCGTTATTGGTCACCTGACAAAAGAAAATCAAATGTTTATTTATGGCCACACTCTACTGCTTGATAAAGAGGAGTATTATCGTATGAATTCCGAAGAACCGGTAAATTTTGATTCTTTTTCCCGCTTCCGTGGATTACACTTCGATTTGAGCCCGGGAAAACCTAAAAACCCGATTTCAATGAATTTGAAGTCGATTCAAATTTAAAAAAGCTGCATACAGCCGGGCATCAAAATGGCCGGGTCGGGTTTGGAAACCCAACTTGAAAATTAGTACTCAGATTCAGATTCCTCCCAAGTCTAATCGGACCTTTGGCTTCATTTGGTCAATCAAAAATGAAAAAGCTCATATATAAGAGTATTTTCATCCATAAGCCAAAATTTTAACTATCAAAAGCTAATTGTACCATTTAAATTATATTGCTAACTTATGTAATATTTTGCGGTTTAAATTGTATCCTTGATTAAGTTCCAATTAAGTACCACACGCGTCATATTTTTGTTAGCTTTAATATATAACAATTTTTAGTAAGTAGGATAACCTAATTAAGGTTCCTAAATACTTACGTTTTATGAACAGTATTTATTATTATAATTGTTTTTATGCAGTTATAGGTTAAAAATAAAATATTGATCTTAAACTAAAATAAAAATATAAAATATTGCGTAAATTTCTCATAAATGGTGAAACAGTACAAGTGAACATGAATTCTTTAAGATTTAAATTCTTATAAGAATATTCAACGAAATATTAAGATATATAATATTTATACCCTTATAATTTTTTTAATGTTATATCCTCGTAAGTCATTTTACACATAAACGACTAATACTAAACATATGATTTTACCAAACATTTTTAAGAAACAACTAATGTAATTTGCTAATTAAATTAGTTTATTGCCAAAAAAAGGCCTCAATCTTTTTAATTTAAATTTAAAAAACGTTAATTTTTTATATCCAATGTCATTTTTACTAAAACGTTTGCCCTTCAAATTTAACATTTTTAAAGATTGAAAGTAGAGTTTTTGTATCGTAAAATTATGGTATAAGGTCACTTTGCCTTCTAAGGCACGTAAATACATATATACGGTAATTGTTGTACAAAAGACAAGTCTTTCTACTTCACCCAACTTGTGAATTTTTAGGTAATTTGATGTGATATTTTTAATTAACCATTAGCTTAAATTTATAAGGACTATGTGTTTCTGTCTACTTTGCTTGAACCTTAAAGCCACAGCCACCTCAGGAACCTGACTTGCCACCCAACTATAAGCATAGAGCAATACTTGTGTGATTATATCATATATAATTCTTTTAGTTATCTCTTTTACCTAAGAAAAATTTTTGGGTATAATTCGAATATTGTTTATTATTTTTCAAATTTGAGTTTGATCTAACATGATATGTCGCTATCGAGTCGAGTTAATTTAAATTTGATTAATTTATTATAATTAATTGTATTTAAAAATAAGTTCGATTATATTGAATTTGACATATTAATTTTTAGTTCATTAATTTAATATTATGAGATTATTCTATTAAAATAATTTTATACCGATATAGTCTCCATCGAGGTATAATAATTAAATATGATAATGGATCGAATTTAATCTAATTTATTTTAGAGTTTAAAGACAATTCGAAATCTTATTAGAATCGAATACGACAGTTTTTGGGCTAAATAAAAAAAAATTAACGGTTTATATTGATAGAGTCACATATAATCAAAATACTCACAAAATTCAAATTCAAATTTTAATTTTTAAAATTTAAAATTTTTAAATTAAATTTAGGTTGAATCACGATGAAACCAATTTTTACCTATCTAATTCAAGTCATATCGAACTTAAATTATTTTATAAACACTAATAATGATTAGTAAGTTCCAATAATCAGATCATCCTATCCAACTAGAGTTCACATCACATCCACAGTTATTCTAATCCGTGACTTAATACTATTCATACAATTGCAACTATCCAAGTAAAGGGTTCGTTTTACCCTAATTCACTAAAATTAGGTATTAGTAGAACGTTGTCGTTTAATGCAATTCTTTTATGTTCTGTGTATTATGTGATTCTCCCACACGAGAGAGAGACTCCTCAATATGTTAATCTTATCTATATTTAATGAAAATTTTTAATTTATAAAAAAATATCAAAAGATCGATATTTATCCTTATTATTATTATCATTTATTTTTCTTTATTTTTTACCACGTCTGATTTAATCGCTTTATTTAAATTAATATTTTTTTAATATTTAAGTGGATCATTCAGAAATAGTCTCTCCACTAGTTTAGGATAAAACTGTGTATTATTAGGTTTTCTCAAATGTCACGTTCAACGAAATTTTTTACTAATTTATTGTTGTATTTAATAGTGACAATTTATTGGATTTTTAAATAGAATTCATGTTATTAATCCTTGCAAATATAGTGAAAAAGGTCCAAATAAGAATAAAAAATTATTTTTTCAATTAGATGGCATTACACATATTTAATTCCTCAGCAATATACATTTATCAAAATTTAGCCCATTAAGTAAAATATTTAATATTATAAAATTCCTAACAATATACTAAAAATGTCAAATTAAGATAATATTAATATTTATATTTATTTAAATTTGGGTGGAAATTTTGTCTACATGAATTAATAAATAAAAAAGGAAATACTTAGATTATGAAATTTAATCCTAATTTTCCAAAATTTCTTTATTTATTCCACTTAATTTGTCATGCGTTAATTAAAAAATAAAAAAAATAAAAAGATTCGAAATCATAGTAAATTAAAATTTAATACATAAATGTCTTTTTCGAGAGTATTCAGAACTATAAGGCAAGCATTCATATATATACACGCACATATATAGTTAATCGACTCCATTATTAAACTGGTCATGACTTCCATGATCAGGATTTGCTTGATTTGCTTTGCCCATTGCGTGTATAGTATTTAAGGTGGCGAACTGATGAGAAGGTTGAGCACACGTTGAGTTGCTTAAGGTTTTGCAGAGAGATGAAGTACTGGTGGCTCCATTGTGTTGTGCTGATGGTGGTGGCGGTGGTGGCGACGGCGACGGCGACGGCAATATCAGGAGGAGTACTAAGCGGCGGAAATGTAAGCTACGATGGAAGGTCTCTCGTCATTGATGGGAAGAGAAAGCTTCTGTTTTCAGGTTCAATTCACTATCCTCGCAGCACTCCTGAGGTAAATTACAAATCACCAACTGCCGTCGTGCTTGCTTGTTGAAGATGACAAACAAACAGTACATCCATATCATGGTTTCCCCCCGCCCCTCCTTTCTTTTTAATTGTGGTCCGATCGTTTGCATTTTGGATTCGGGCAAATGATTCGGATTTTGGGTGAAGTTTCTTTTTTTTACTCTTGAAATATTTTAGGAGGGTTTAATTATAAGAAGATATCTTTAAACGATTCGCATCTAAATTAATCCCTTCTCTATTCTGGTAGATTTTTTATGAAAAACAAAATTTTAATTCCAAATTTAAAACAGCTGCAAATATAATTTCATTTTTTTTTAGGTTAAGTTTTAAATTCAAGAAGCTCGACTAAAAACCCGTGATTCATAGGGAAGGTGACAAATTGAAGCACATTCATATCTCATGTTAAGTGTTTTCTTAGATCATGTCGTTTTCATTTTAGAGTTAGGTGTGGGAAGCATTATTTTTATTGTCCTTGTTACTTTGTCATGTTATCTTTATGTCGTTTCTACTAACAAACACATGCACGGAATAAGATAAATTATTAAAAATTAAACATATTTTAATTTTAAAAACTTTGAATCAGTCATTTTTCAGTTCAATTTATTTTCATAACTTTTGTTGACTAATTAATTTTTAAAATTAAAATTATTAATTAAAATTTATTTTATGATTTTTTTAGTTAAATTTAAAATTCTTTGATATAAATGACAAAACTGACCTCATTCGATTTTGACCCGATTTAAACAGGCCAACCACGGCCTAACTGTTTCTTAAAAAATGAAGTCATTTTTTACTTTTTCTTAAAATATAAATATGATGGATTAGTCAACCAGTGGCAGGATCAGGTCACAGGTTGACCCATCTCGGCCTGCCAAGCCACGGGGCACAAGGGGTTGGGGCCAACTATGAGCAGCCTGGGCCCAACCCTACCATTGACATCCCTTTTCTTTGGTTTAGCAAATATTCTTTAATTATATTTCAAAATTTTTAAGTTTTATTTAATATCTAATCGGTTTTAAAATGATTTTTTATTTTCTCATTTAATTTTTAAATATTTAATAAAATATATCTCAAAGTTCTTTAAAAAATTTAAATGCAATTTTCTTATTCGATATCCTTTAAAAAAGTAGAAATTACGCGTACTCTCTTGTGTAGACGTGGCCATCTTTGATAGCCAAAGCAAAGGAGGGAGGATTGGATGTGATTCAAACTTACGTATTTTGGAACCGTCACGAGCCCCGACAAGGACAAGTATGTATTGATCAAATCAGAAAAAGGCCTAAGATCGAACTTGAAATTATTTTTGAGTTCAAATTTAAACATTTGAATTTTAATTTATACAAACTTAATTACTATAATTATTTTTTTCTTGCTCTTATAGTATGATTTTGAGGGAAGATATGATTTGGTGAAGTTCATCAAAGAAATTCAAGCACAAGGGCTTTATGCATGCCTTAGGATTGGACCATTCATCGAGGGTGAATGGACTTACGGGTATGTGATTATTATTATTAAATTTACAGTATTTCATTGCAATTTAGAAACAATCATGATAAATTACAGACTTATCAAATAATATTAATTTAAGGGTAACAAATAAAAATAGAATTTTGAAAAATGTCTACAAATTTTGAAATTGTGGAAAAAGTTTTCTTTTACTTTTAAGTTTTTTGTAAATTTAATTTTCTTATAATCGAATTAAAAATAATGACAAGATATATGCAATATGAACATCAGACGAGGACTAATCAAATATCATTAGTATAATAACCCAGGAATGTGGACACCGTTTTCTACCTTACTAAAACCAATATGAACCAAAGGGTTAGTTGTTCCAGCTTGTTTCGGATGGTATCGGTTGATACCAGCCAGTATTTAAAATATTGACTAAATACTGGTGAGTACTAAAAATTTTAAAAAATAAGAAGACTTTTTTTTGCAAAATTTTCAAACATTTTTAAAATATCTCCTCCCTCTTTTTTTCAAAGTTTTTTAATTAGTTATTTTATTTACTTCAATTTTCTAATTATTTTGAATTTTGAATTTTTGTTTCTAAAATAGTAATAACTATTTTCATTACTAATAATAATTATAAATTAAATAAAACTTAAAAATAATTTTTTTATTTTTAATTTATTTTAATATTCTATATAATATTTATTCATAAAGTATTAATAAAATATTTTATTTTTAAAATGAATAATTTAAAAATTATTATTTATAAACTAATATTTATTTTATATATTGTTAATTATTAAATCAACATTTATTTGAAATTTAATTATATGTATTAAAAAGTATTTAAAATTTTATAAGTTAAATTAAAATGGTGATTATTATTTATTATTATGATTTTTGGAAACATGGTTAAAAATATACAATACAACTGTACAATATAACAATAGACTACTTTGTAATTTTTTAAAAAATTCAGGGACTATTTTATAAATTTAAAAAATTACTCGAAACAATACCTGATATTAACCAGTATTAATACAGTACTGTATTAGAACCCAATCCAGTACTAAGTCTGGTACAGTATTCATAACATTGCAATAACCTAACTAAGCACATGACTCGAACTAATTAAAGTTGACTTATTGATTTTAGTTAGAGCCATTCGAATTTAATAATTAAATTAAATCGAATATAATAGTTTATTTGTTCATATATAACATTCATATTATATGTATTTTGTCATTATTTTTCAATTGAAGTCGAAAAGATGGATTTTTTCTAAAAATTTTAAAATTAAAAGAAGTTTTTTTAAAGAATTTTAAAGATCATGATTTTTTTCCTAAAATTTCTTACCCTTAATTTAATAATCTTAACATTATAATTTGTAATTTTTGATAATTCTTTTTCATTATAAATGATTTTTTTTGAGTTGGTAATTATAATTAAATGGAAATGTCAGGGGATTTCCATTCTGGCTGCATGACATACCAAACATCGTTTATCGATCAGATAATGAACCCTTCAAGGTACGTTTAATAAATTTATATATAATAAATTTCGAGACTTTTTAAAATTTTATTAGCAATGACCTATAGGTCCAAATTTAGATGTTTTTAATGAACCGACTGATGGGCTAAGCCCAGGCTTAGATCTGTCTGAGACCAAACTTTTCTCGTTTTGCTTAAAAGAGTTTGATATAGGCTCAAGCTTGGACTCAATTAAAAAAAATATGATATATACTTTCAATTTTAAAAATTATTTTTAAAAAATTAACAATGCCATCCCTAATTTTTATTGCTTATAAATTTAATTAAAAATTTATAATTTCCTTGTTTTTTTTGGGTAGTTTTACATGCAAAACTTTACCACAAAAATAGTGAATTTGATGAAGTCAGAAGGCTTATATGCTTCTCAAGGAGGCCCCATAATATTATCCCAGGTAATTACTTACCAAGGCATAATTTAATTTTACCATTCTAAAATAATTTATTATATTTTCTTGAAATTATTTTAATAAAATTGTTATTAAAGTCAAATCACTAAAATTTCTAAATTTTTTGATTTAGTGATTAATTTTTTAAAACTTATATAAATAAGGTGAAAAGGTTATTTTTACAGATACGATGAATATGCTAAATATTACATAAATAATTATTTATTAATCATGTCAGTAAAAATAATATTTTAAATTAATTTATATGAATTTTAAAAATAATAACCATTAAATTGAAAACATATTTGCATTTAATTTTAAAAAATAGACTAGTCAGTAACTAAATTTCCATGTTTATACAGATAGAAAATGAATATCAAAATATTGAAAATGCTTTTGGAGAAAAAGGACCATTGTATGTTAAATGGGCAGCAACAATGGCCGTTGGATTGGATACTGGTGTGCCTTGGATTATGTGCAAGCAAACTGAGGCTCCTGATCCTGTAGTAAGTAAGCTTCAACTTTGTTTCTTTTTTTTTTTTTAAATAATAATATTTATTGATCGAACTTACCGAGTGTGAGATACCACATTGTACGAGAAACCCTAAATACTGTCGGAGTAAAGCATCGTCAACAAGGGCACTCTCTTTCTATTAGATTCTATCTCATCATGTCACGTTATGTTATGCGATATTTGATGCTCACATGTATCCAATGAACTCAAAGACTGATGGATATGAAATCCAAAATGTAATTTGCAGATAAACACATGCAATGGCATGAAATGTGGAGAAACTTTTCCAGGGCCTAACTCCCCAACAAAGCCATCTCTTTGGACAGAGAACTGGACATCATTGTGAGTTTCTGAACGCATACATTCGACATTAAACATTACACCAGAAACTGTTCTAACAGTCTTCTGTCTTAAAAACTTTCCATGAAGCTACCAAGTGTTTGGAGATAAACCGTATCTACGTTCAGCTCAAGACATTGCTTTTCATGTCACTCTCTTCATCATCTCCAAGAATGGAAGCTACATAAACTATTATATGGTATGTCATTTTCTTTTCTTTTTTGTTACTGATCTTTTTGATCTGAAGCGAATGTTTGCTTTTAGTACCATGGAGGCACCAACTTTGGAAGAACAGCAGCATCATATATGATCACAAGCTATTATGATCAAGCTCCTCTCGATGAATATGGTGAGTGATAATTTATTTCTCAGAATTCAGAAACACAATTCATTCAATTACTGTTATGATTATAGGATTGTTCAGGCAGCCAAAATGGGGGCATCTTAAGGAGTTGCATTCTGCGATTAAGAACTGCTCTGCAACTTTACTGCAAGGAGTTCAAACCAACTTCTCCTTGGGCCAACTTCAGCAAGTAATGATACTCCAATCAAATCTTTCCTGAAAATGATCAATACCCTTTTACTCATTCATGATCTTAATGCTAAAAGCATAATTTGTTTGTCTAATTTAGGCATATGTTTATGAAGAAGAACAAAGTGGTGGATGTGTTGCCTTCCTGGTAAGTAATGACCAGAGAAACAACTCGATCGTTGAGTTTCGGAACAGATCATTCGTGTTGCTTCCACATTCAATTAGCATCTTACCTGACTGTGAGAATGTAGCTTTTAACACTGCAGAGGTAAGCTCCTGTTTATGATGTTGCCTTCTCGATCAATCTTGTCCATAACTTTCTTAGGACGGTGGGATTTACTGCATTTCTTGTACCAAGGTGAATACAGAACAGAACCAGAGAATCAACACACCATATTTAACGTTTGATGCTGCTGAAAAGTGGGAAGAGTACAGAGATGTCATTCCCAATTTCTTGGATACTTCACTAAGATCAGATACAATTTTAGAGCATATGAATACAACTAAAGATCAATCAGATTACCTCTGGTATACTGTAAGGTAGGTGACAAAGTAGAACTAGTCTCTCCTGCTTAGCTAGATTTGATGGAGAGAATCATAAAACTCTCTTTATCAACAGCTTTCAACCCAATTCATCCTGCACGACTCCAACGCTTCATGTGGAATCTGCTGCGCACGTTGCATATGCTTTTGTCAACAACACTTATGCAGGTTCTTTTCACTACTCCTGTTTCTGAAATTTGATCAGCAAATCACGGTCGGATTTCATGCAATTATACCAACATCATGTGCAATTGTCACAATTGCTGACAATGGCAGTATAATTCAAAGTATGCAATTTAAAACCTTTTGATCATTTCCAGGATCAGCGCATGGAAGTTTCAGGTCTGGTCCTTTCACCCTGGAAGTACCTGCGGTTTTAAATGAAGGGAAGACCAACATTTCTATAATGAGTGTTATGGTTGGACTGCCGGTAATCTTATTTCTATCCCACACCAAGTTTGCCGTCGTAGATAGGGCCTAGCCCTCATGCTTCTTACTTTTCTGTTTCCATGGAAGGATTCTGGAGCTTTTATGGAAAAGAGATATGCTGGGTTAAGAACAGTTCAAGTTCAGTGCAATGGAGGACACTTTAACTTGACTAAAAACCATGAATGGGGTTATCAGGTTAGTCCTTGTTACTATCTAAATGGCACGGTTGTGCCAAAAACATGAAAAAAAAAAAAAAGAGAACCGAGCCCTCGTGCCCGTCTTCCTGGAATCGGGAGGCAATGCCTAGCTTCACTAGAAAGCAAACAACTCTCAGCAACAGATATCTCAACTATGCATGATGAAGAACTT
>JANIJH010000225.1:452517-495679 GCA_024520975.1 Erythroxylum areolatum | reverse complement strand
GTGCACGCATGCTACAAGTAATGATTAAGTTCGATGTTTTGATGAGGTGACTACATTCGATCGGTCGACCTGTTACTGACGATCGACCGATCAGTTATATCTCCATCCTCGATCAGTTGGCCTCACCCCGAGCCGCTATGAACTACGCGTCGATGTTCGACCGATTGGGCCTATCATGAGCTGTCCCCACAGGCGAGCCGCACGATCTTTATGTAGTCCTTCGACCCTTCTCCTTGGTCAGGCTCGAGGAGTAGGAGGCTTATGGTCGGGTCGGCTGTGCTAAGCCCAAGCCTAGGACCAGATATAGATGGCCCACTTGCAGACGGAAACCTCCCATGCAGAAGTAAAGATCTACGTAGAGACTTAAACCTAGCGTCTATTTCATATATAAGGTATTGCTTCATCGTGAAGGAGGTACGAGACTCAAAAACCCTAATTCTCTTGATTCACTAGCCTAAAAACTCTCCAAAAAGACTAACTTGAGCGTCAGAGGGACTATCGGGAAATAACCTCCGACGTGCCTTCATTGTTTTGCAGGAACCCTCAAGCCAGAATCGAGCAACCTCATGGATCCAATCAGCAATTCACAGCCTCATCAGAATCCGGCAGAACCAATTATAAAAACTATTTTCGTTTAATAAAAAATAAATAAGCAATCTTAAAATTAGGAAATAAAGAAGGAAGAAAATGAATAGGAAAAAAAAAGCTTTTCAATGCTGCCATGAACCAGAGACAAGAAGGAGTTTGTGCGAGAGAGAGTTGGGAGAAACATGATACAATGGAGAGAATATAGTGGAAGGATAAGAAAAAGTGGAGGGAGGCTTCGATGGCTACATTGGAATGGGAGGGTAAAGTGGTAATTTTTTTTTGTATTTTGTTTCCGTCTCTGGAATAAGAAATATTGCACCACAGTCATGGAAAGTACAAAAAATTTATATCCCTATGCTTCGGAGATTGGACGGAATTAGTTGGAGACAGCAAACAAACGCTACGGAGTACGAAACTTTTACGTCCCTGTCATCTGTCCCTACCCATAGGGATAGGAACTAAACATAATGTACGGCTTATTCAATTGATGACTATAGAGGTAAATTTATAAGCATCTTTATTTATGAAATAAAGTGTTATTTGGATAAAAGAATAATGACTTAAGCAACTTATGAATGTTCGATCATGAGTAATGGTTGGACAAATAGAAGATATGAACTCGTTATTAATTTTTCAGTTTATTCAGCTAAGGGAAAGTGTTTTTGAAGTTTATTGATTTATTTGACCTCGTTATAACATTGATATTTTGTTTCAGATATTTGAATAAGTCATGAATGAAGTTGAGCAAAAAAAATATTGCTCAATTCATTACTAACAATAATTATGCTTACAAAGTTGTTGGGAAAATATTGCAAAGCATGTATGCTTATTTTTATTAGACTCCTTGCCCCTTCAGTGTTTTATTATGATGGTGAAGAAGTTAAGGTAAATGTTTATAAGTGATAAGTAGATTGCATCACGATATGTTAAGCTTAATGTTGTAGTTGAGATTTTTAAGATTATACTTAAAGATAACAAATTTTGGTCCCAATGTCAATGCAATTTGAGTTTATTATCATTTTGGTCAGAATATTTCGTCTAATTGATAATGATGAGAAGGTAACAATGATTTATTTTTAAATGTCACGGAGAGGGTAAAGGAAACAATCAAGATCAATTTTAAAAATAGTTCATTTTTATGCTTCCATTGTTTATGTACGGGGCATTTTTTAATCATATTATCTATTTTAGACCAAATTTTACAAAGAAACTGGAGTTTTTAGGAGAATCTTATTAACTATTACAACAATTGTTATTTATGAGTTAATACAAAATCTCCTAAACTCACAAATGAAGGTTTTTAAGGATGCTTTTGGTAATTTTAGGATACCTATTAGTGTTTATCAAAGAGGCAACCTTAATCCAAGTTTTTTTTTCTCGCATTTGTTACTTGTTAAAAAGTAATAATCATTTTATTTTTTAACAAAAATATTACTTTGGTTGTTTTACAATTGCTTAGTGAAACTAATTCGAGACTAGCATTCCAAATTTTCAAATATTTGTGATTTGGATTACGAGTTAATGGATGAGCACAACATGATCTGAAAAAAAATTAGAACATGTTTGAATTAATCAATTCCAAGAAAAAGAATATATTGGAACATAAAAAATTGAACAACTTAATTTTTGTGTGATACAACTTAATACTTTATAAAATTTATGTTATTGTCACTCTTAAATTAAATATAACTTTTTGAAATTTTTAGTAATTTAATTTTATTTGTTTAATGAGATTTTTAATATAACAATTAGTTTTGTAAATAACTTTCCTAGACAATATAGATCTTTTGGCATATTGAGTTTTTGGGATTCGTACTTGATTAACGAGAGTGACTTCAAAGACAATTTTAAATTAGAAAAGTATTAACATTTCATTTGATGCAATGAATTTGAATAATAATGATGATTAAACTCTTATCAATAATGAGAATTCTATGCTAAATGACAATTGATTTCAATGCAATTTGAGTATATATTATATTGAATGAAGTTTTAAGTTTTCGTTTATCATATTTATTTTAATTTCACTTATATTTAATATATATGTTAAATTCTATATCATCATCATTATCACACTCGGGCTGAAGCCTCGCATTAAAGCGGGGCCTAGGGAGGTCTGATAGTACACAGCCTTCTCCCAAATAATAGAGAAGCTATTTTTGGTAGACCCATATATAGATGTGACAAAAAAATAGCGATGCAGGTTAAATTCTATATATGGAATATAAATATTACTATAAATGCTTTTATTTTTGGTTTCACTTATGGTTAATTGTTTCTTCAACACAAACTCTTATTGTAAAATATAATATTTAGGAAGTTACAGATATTTTTTTATTATTAGTATTTAATATTTTGACGTGCTATTATTTATTATATGATAAAATCATAAAATCTTGAGTATTTTGTATTCACATTAATTTTATATTTGTATTATTCTTTTTATATTAATTATAGTTATTATTTATGAAAGACAATATTAATAGGAATCAATAAATTGCTATTATTTTAAAATTTTATTATTATGATTTTTGAATACACAGGAGATGTAAAATTATAAATTATACAATACAATAATCTGAGTAACTATTTTACATTTTAAATTTTTTTTAAGAATTATTTTATAAATTTAAAAATTATCCAAAACGATACTTAACATTGACTAATACCAAAACAATATCAAAGTAAAATCAAATCTAATGCCTATTGTGCTACTATATTCATAACATTCATTAAAGCATAAGCTTGAATTGAAATTTTTAGGAGCAGATTGTTAGCCATTACTATCCAAATAATTTTTAATTAGAGAAATTAAGGAAGCTTAAGAAGAATTGAAGCATGATGGTTGAGAATGATTTCTTAATGTTCGAACTTACCGATAACATAACCTATAATAAAAAACTTTGACATATTACGACTTAGATAAATAATCCATCGTAAAAAGATCTTGGTAGTCTTCGTATATTTTTAACTTATTATTTATTGTAATTAGCTTAAGTGGTAATCGCTTATAATTCGTATTAGTATTATTATTAGAATATTTGGTATTCTCTTTGTGGTATTAGTATTATTATTTCTATGATTATTAGTATTATTATGATTTTTATTTTTAATAATATTTTTATTTATTTTATCTCTTTTATTTCTTATAGTATTATATATTATTTATAGTTGTTTTTTATTTATTTATCTATTTTTTCTTAAATTTTTACTATTTGTTTACTATTTATTTTGTAGCTTTTTTTTTTTAAATTTTATGGTTGTCTATTTATTTGTATTTATTTATTATTTATATTTTTATTTATAAGTGTAAGTCATTTAGAAATAGTTTTTATAATAATTAAAGATAAGATTGTATAATATTAATAAGAATTCACGTCGTAACGAAATTTATATTGGATATTATTATTGTAATTAAAAATCTAAATATTCTTTCTAAAAGGAAAAAGAAAAATTATTGTGTTACCGCCAAAACCCTCCGTTCTCGTGTCCGTCTGTAACGTCGGCGCGTGCGTCCAGAGAGGGAAGGTAACTGCCAAAATCCTCACTACTACTAGCTATTCACTACCCAAACACACAGCTCTCTCATGGCTTTCATTTCCCATCATGCTCTTTCTCTCTCGCTATTGTAATATTCTCATGTGTGCATGTGCTTATGCGCGTTTGTGGGCTGAAACTCTGGTTTCTGGCTGGTTGATGTGTGTTCTTGTGTGCGTTTGTTTGTTTGTATGGATTGATGTGAGTGATTGATTCTACTGTTTCTTCCTTTTGATCTTTTGCTCTATTCTTGTGGGAATTTGGGTTTTCCGATTACGGGATTCTGTCTTGAATGGCTGATTACTTCTGATATTAACTGGGTTCAACTTTTTAGTTTTGATTCTTCCAGTCAGGTTGCGATCTTCAATTGTTTTGGTTTTTGCATTTGTGAATTGTATATCTTCTTTCTTGCTGTGAATTGGGGCTGGGTTACCAGCTTGTCAAGGATATGGCTAGTCGTTTCCTTTTAGTTCTGTGTTGATTGTTTGAGTAACTGAGTTTTGAAGGGATTTAACGAGCTAGACTGGCTTCATTTTTGTTTCTTATCTTGCAGGATGTGCTCAATTGTAACGGGGTTAGTGTTTTAACTGTTTAAGTGTTTACAGACTGAATGAAATTGCTGTCTATAGCTCCCATTGATTCATTTGGATACTGTTTGGCTCAGTTTTGAATAGTAGGTTTATAGCATGGCTGACAATGGGTCCTTTTGGATTGAAGAGAGCAATGGGCAACCATTTTCAGGCTTCAAGAGAAAGGATAGACCTAAGAAAATGAAATATGTTGGCTGGGCATCGGTTCCTCTTTGTGGATTTCTCGAGCATGTTGGCAAAGATACCAGCAATCAGCTTTCTCAATATGATGTCACTTCCATCATTGATAAATATGCCAAAGAGCGTGGCTTATTTCATCCGACAAAAAAGAAGAGAATTGTTTGTGACGAGTGGCTCGTTTCTCTCTTTGGGAGGAAAACCATCAGCAAAAATAAGATACATGACTTGCTTGATCTACACCTTGCTGAAAACCAAGTAGTTTCAGATGATGATTCTTCTTTTGGTTCAGAAGAAGATGACATGGTGCATGATCCACAAAACCTTCCAACTTCAGAAAGAAAATCAAATACTAAGAGAAAAATTTCAGAAATCCCAAAAAGTGGCTTTGCATCTATAGTTCCTGATAACATTAAGCTTGTCTATCTTAGAAGAAGTCTGGTTCAGGATCTTCTAAAGGATCCTAAAAAATTTGAAACCAAAGTAGTTGGAAGTTTTGTTAGGATCAGGTCTGACCCAAATGATTACCTTCAAAAGAATTTTTACATGCTCGTGCAAGTTACAGGTAACAGATGCTTGCTTCTTCAGTTGAGGTTTGCTTTCCTGCTGTCATAATCAATATCTGTAAGCAATCAGTGGCATGTAGCTTACTAAAACAAGCAATTGATATTAGAGCTGAATTTACTTTATTCATGTTGATATCAGTATTTTTGTGTGAACAGTCGCCCCAAGTGTTCGCTAAATAATTCTTTCACAGAGCTAATGTCAGCGCACTTTCTTGTTATACTCTAGGTGTAAAGCGAGTCTGCGGAAAGGAAGATAATGATACAGAAATTATTCTGCAAGTTGCAAATTTCGGAAAAGATGTCTACATATCCATGCTTTCCGATAATAAATTCTTGGAGGTAATAAGAAATTGTGACATAGATCTAATTCACTTAGATACAACCAAATCGGCAACAAACAAAGTTTCAAACCATTTTCTGGTTGGAATGGTATTCAAACGCCATTTACCTAGTTGATGAACAGATCTAAGATACATGTCAAAGGTTTTTAAGCTGGTTATGATACTAATGATGATTATTATCTATTTTCGCTTCCAAATATCTTGCTCAGACCTATTATTTTTAATTTTGGATTATCAATCTTATTAAATAATACGCTACTTATCTTTGGGTATTGGTTTGATATTATGGAATGAAGTAGTATCATTTGTATGTGATGTAAAGCAGCAAATTTATTAAGAAGCTTTTCTGTAGTGAGAATGTGTTACTATGCATTATGTTGACTAATCGTTTATCGTAAATTGGTTGAAGGTTTAACAAGTTAATATTTGCAACCTGAATGTTTATTTTTGATGTAAAAGTATCATAGATGATAATAAAACAAAGACATTGAACTTTATATTTTGGTTGCAGGAGGAATGTGAAGATTTGCGCCAGAGCGTCAAACAGGGTTTACTCAAGAGACCGGCTGTTGTAAGCTTTCTATCAATTTTGCATAACTCTCAGAAGTTATCAGTGCTCAGACTTGACTTATTTAGGTTGTTATTAAGTTTAACTCAAGCCTGACTTCTAACGGGCCTAGATACAATACTTGTTTAAATTTTCTTAAATCTGGGATAAAAGAGAATCTTATCGCTCAATTCGGGTTTTGGGAATATATTATAAGATTCCCAGATTTGAATCTGAGTTCAGATTGATAAAGCAAAAACTTCAAGTGTATGAAAAGACAAATGGAATCTTCAAATGAATGATTGACATTTTTTCATATGAATATCATCATTCTCAGTCATTTAGATAGGGGGAATGAATATCATCATTCTCAGTTATTTAGATAGGAGGAATGAATATCATCATTCTCAGTTATTTAGATAGGAAGAATTTAAATGGCTTATTTTTTTGAGATGTTGATTTGGTAGTTTTTCACTCAGTAATTGCTATAATGTCAACAACCAACGATACCTTTCAGAGAACGTTAAACTTTATCTCTTGAAAATCATGCGGTGGAACTTAAATTGCTGTTTGAAGTTGTTAAAATTTTAATTTTTGTTAATAGATGGGGATGATGAAGAACAGTAGGTCTATTCTATTACTTGCTGGAAGTTTCTCCTATCTTGGTTGCTTTTGATAATATTTTATCCTGTAATTGAAATGAATAAGCTGGAATTGTATTTTTATTTGGCTATGTAATTTTTCTTGAGTTGAATATGATGATCAAGTCTTTTTTTCTTTCATTAATCTTTCTCCTTTCTTCTGAGTGAAAGTTTTGCTCAATGTTTTATAGGCAGAGTTTGAAGAGAAGGCTCGGTTGCTGCATGAAGATGTAACGAAGCATGTATGTACTTTTTCTGGTGGAAAACTTATTATGAAAAGGAAATTTGATAAAACTTCTACTTCTTTCAAGTCTTCATCTTTTCTCTTCTACAAATTGATTCTTTTGGGTGGGAATGAGCATTTTATGTTTATGTTAACATACGAGGAACCTTCAATGAACTTCCAGAATGATGCATATGCATATGAAAAATCATGGAGTGCTTTGAATTTGTGGGCATTTTTCTAGTAGTTTACCATAAACGGTTTGGTTCCTAAGCTTTTAAATGTGGAACTCTTAAATATTCTTGTGTAAGGAAAGAGATTTTTGATATTCTTCATAAATGGTTTCTCTATGTTGTAGATTGCCTATGCATAGTGATTTAATATGGTTGCCTTTTTCACTGTTGCTTTTACCGTCTGCTACCTAGAGTCATGATGTGATAATTTTTGTTGTTGTGCTACTACGGTTGTTCTCTTGTAACTTCTTGTGGTGACAATTTCAGTGGATTGTCACCGAACTTGATTTTCTACAGAAGCTCATTGATCGAGCCAATGAAAAGGGGTGGCGCAAGGAATATCCTTTCTTGTATTAATTGGATATTGCTATGAATGCAAGCCTTATTCTAGCATGTGGTGTGTAGTGAATTTTATGGCTATTAACCAAGTTGTTTCACATCTATTGCATAATTAATGTTTTTGTGTAGTTCTTATATTTTCTAATTTATTTGTAAGGCTGTTTTTGACTTAGAGATTCTCTCTAAGCTAGAACACAAGATACCATATCAGTTTGGAAAGTGTCCAGAGGCCATGGAACTATCCTCTGAAGGTGATCAATATCATGAACATGTCTAAACTACTTTCAGAGTGCAGTGTGCTGAAAGCTACTGCTCATTACCATGCCCACATTAAACTTGGTGCTTGAAGCTGGATCAGCTTCTTCTGTTCCTATTTCATCGTCTTAAGTTCCCATGGAGGCTTGATACTTGATGAGGATTTTGTGTTCTTTGATATATTTGCATATATGAGAGTTTTTTAAAACAAAGAAACTTTGTTTTACTTGATGGTACACTAGGTAAAGTGTTTGGTAAGCAAAGCTATGATGTTCTATTTAATAATATTCCAGAAAATCTATATATAAAGTTGCTCCTTACTTTGAATGTAAATAAGTTTTTTCCATGAAGCAGCCTGCTTAAGGTAAATCTTGCATGAGGAACCATGAGGAATGTTCCTCGGAAATGAAAAGAAAGAAGAAAAGAAGCAAACCTAATCAAATAACCTCTCTAGAGTTTATGATTTATTTCCATAATTTATAGGTTTTGATAAAGGATGTTCGTAAAGAGATCCTTGTAGTTCTCACAAGTCTTTTAACTCTTTCCTCTTGTAGTTAGCCTAAACTTGTAAATTGGTAGTACTTACCTTTTAGGAATTTAGCTTAATCCTTTTTTCTCCTAACTAGGTTGATTTAGTAGTTTTTTAAAATTATTATTACTACTAATTTTCTTCTTCTTCTTTTTCTTCTTATTATTATTAGTATCCATTTTTTTCCTCTCTTCACGTGGATCATTTGAAAATAGCCTCTCCACTAGTTAAGGGTAAGGTTGCATATTATTGAACTCTCTCCAGATCTCACATATCAACGAGATTTTTATTGGGTGTTGTTGTTATTGTTGTTTCACAGTTTATGTGATATAAAGTTCAACATGAAATTGTAATCCAAAAAGGATCATTGCTACTAACCCCAAATAGTCCAAGATTAATTCTTGATTGACCAGAAGTGACAACAGTTGATTGAAATTTGTTAATGGTAAATTTACAAGTCTTGCTTAGATTCATTGGCTGCTTTGCTTTGAAGCTTATATCTTCTAAATTAGCTGTCCTGATATTGCTTCCCGTTAACGTATTAACTACTGAAACACATTCATTGTGAATCCTTAACCTTGTGGAGCTTGCACACTGCTCGAGTATCTTGACAGAAGGCAACTGCTTCAGACCCCAGATGAACAAGCACGACTGTTGCATGAAGTTCCGGAAGTTATTGAAGACGAAATAGAAGTTGAGACTGATGGCCAGGATTTCCCTGAAAATACTAACGAAGCAAACCATGGTTCAACAAAAATCAGCCCCCCCAGAGCTTCTGATTCTCCCATTCTTGATATAGCAGCCAGTGGAACTTCATCAAACGGTGAGTTCTGGATCATGGATTCTTTAGTAATACCATTAACTATTACATTTTTTGGCTGTGCTGCTTCCCAACATATTTTCCATGCATGAGTGGAGGCACATGAACTTGGGGTTTTCTTGGTAATGGTTGATGAGGTGGCAATGGAATTGAAAGAATATGGTGTCTGTTTATTTCATTTGGATGAGCTTTTGGCCTTTTGTTACAGGAAAAGCCGTTGTGGGGTAGAGAGAATTGCTTAGTATAATTTGGATATTTCAAATTATTGTTTTGGTTTCCGTTTAGCAACCATTTAATCTCACTTGAGGCGCTATTTTAGGCCGGCAAAGCAATTTTGCTGATGAAGCTAAAAGGCGACCGGTGGAAATCCAAAGTCTGACTGCTGGAGCAACATATCCGACCAATGGAGCAACACATCCAACAGATGGAGAAACACATCGGGTGGATGAGAAAAAGAATGCTGAGGATCAGTTCGGCTTCCGAGCTAAAAGGCAACTAGTGGAGACCCAAAGTCCAACCGGTGGAGCAACACATCCGACCTATGGAGCAACATTTCCGACTGATGGAGAAGCACGTCATGTGGATGAGAAAAAGAATGCTGAGGATCAAATCGGCTTCCAAGCTGAAAGGCGACTAGTGGAGACCCAAAGTCCGACTACTGGAGCAACATGTCCGACCAATGGAGAAACATATCAGGTGGATGAGAAAAAGGATGCCGAGGATCAAATTGGCTTTCAAGCTAAAAGGCGACTATTGGAGACCCAAATTCCAAACGCTGGAGCAACACATCTAACCGATGGAGCAACACATCTGGTGGGTGAGAAAAAGAACGCAGCTGAGGATCAAATTGGCTTCCAAGCTAAACTAGTGGAGACCCAAATTCCAACCGCTGGAGCAACACATCCGACTAATGGAGCAATACTTCCAATCAATGGAGATGGAGAAACACATCTAGTTGATGCGAAAAAGAATGATAAGGATCACTACGTAGTTATTGACTTGGGTGATGATCATACGGTGGATGATGAGAAAAAGAATATCAAGGATCAAATCGGATCCCAAGTTATTGACTTGAGTGATGATGACGATGAAAATATGGATCACCAGAACAATGGTGATCTTACTCCAGGAATCTATATCTGGTATTATGTAGATCCTCGCGGACGTATCCAAGGCCCCTTCTCAATTTCAGCACTGAAACGCTGGAAGGAAGCTGACTACTTCCCTCCAGATTTCAAGGTTTGGAAGACAGGACAGAGCCAAGAGGAAGCTGTATTGTTGAGTGAAGTTATTTGTCAGCAATGTGAGAGTCCCAGTTAATTGTACAAAAATGTAAGTAGACAATAGAGAAACCTTTGAGGAGATGGAGATGGACAATGTTCATGTTCTTGATTGTCTTGTCTGTGTACCGAATCTGCGGCTAAAGTCTCTGTTTTTGGGACTTCCTGATGATGTAATATAGGAAATGCCACATCTGTTTATGTTAAACATTAAGATGGTTTTAAGGACGATATACCTAGGTACAAATTTATTATCCTTAAGTTTACTAATTGTATTTTTTTAAGGTTCAAAATTTGATGATGTAAAATGATCTTCGATTCAATAGAATTTGACTTTTTTTGATAATAAAATAATAATAGCTAATACGTTTTAACTTTTTACTGCAGAACAAAACCAAAAAAAACCTTTTGAGTTCGACTCATGTTAAGAGAAATATGAAATATTTCAGTTGATTATCCTCTAACTTCTTGGGCAAAGTTTCTTGATCGGATTAATTATGAATGTCTTGCTTCTAGCGGTAATGTAGAAGTTGGAGCTATTAAAGAACTTGAGAGTTAATAAAAATATGGTGCTAAATAGGAAGAGGCCAGTGATCAATTATCAGCTGAACAATTAAATATGTGAAGTTTTTTATATGCAAAAATGTACGGGCTACATAGGAATATAAAAAATTTTGAAGTTAAAGTTTACATCCTCTGAGGCTCTTGAAGTGGATCTTTGGAGATTAGGATTAGCCGACTAAGCTGGGATATTAATGTGATCAAAAACAAAAAATAAAATACAAGAAAAAGCAGAGCTCGTCTTCTTTTGGGATGGATCTCCCGTGTCAATCTTCGTCTCACTCATCATCCTGAAGCCTCAACCTAAATGACCAAGAATGGTTGGACCACCAAAAAAGCACTTTATTCCTCTTCTTCTTCTCCTCTCCCTCTTCGCACTCTTCTTTCTATCCCACTTCCCTTTCTATGAACACCCAATTTCTACTTCTTCAGATCAATTCTTCACTCCCATTGATAAAGCACAAAAGCAACCCAATTCCCGTTTCACATTCCTCATCAAAGTTCTCACCTTTAATCGTCTTGACTCTCTCACTCGTTGCCTACGTTCACTGGCCACCGTCGACTATGGCAACGACACTGTCCATCTCCATATCTACGTTGACCATTTTCTACAATCTAATGATTCTCTCGACGTTTTGGATCAAAGGTTGGATCTTGCACATGGGATTCTGGAGTTTGTTGATGGGTTCAAGTGGGATTTTGGGAATAAGGTTGTGCATTACCGGACAACCAACTTGGGCCTGCAAGGTCAGTGGTTGGAGTCTTGGTGGCCGGGTTCTGATGATGAGTTTGCGTTCGTAGTGGAAGATGATTTGGAAGTGTCGCCAGTCTTTTATCAGTTTGTTAGAGCTCTTATTTCTAATTATTATTACAATGTTTCCAACTTTAGTCCTTCTGTCTATGGTGTTTCACTCCAGCGTCCGAGGTTTGTCCCAGGTACCTATTTTATTTTCTGACGTTTTTGTTTATGCACTGATATAAAGTTATTTTCTTATGTGCTTTCTTATAGCAGTGTTGCTCTGCCTGGATATGCCACTGTTGGAAACTTCTTGTGATTTTTTTCTTTGATTTCCACGTGTTACCTAAACCAGCTCAAATTTGACTCTAAGCGAACCTCACAGTTACCAATATTGACTGATATGATTAGTTCGCTATACTTGTTAAGGTAAAAGTAACAATAATTTAGCTTTTGGCAGTTGTTTTGATGTTGAAGCTGTTTTATGATGTTAGAATTGAGAATCAATGATTGGATGCTCTTGTAATATCATTGATTTGCAAACCAATTGACTCCATGAAGTTCTTTCAACTTTCAGAAATCATCATATTGGAATGCTTCCTATGGTGATATTTTGATCTAGCGCTTGAACTAGCGTTTCATTATTAAGAAAATTATGCTTGAATCTGGTGCCCAAATATCTGTAGGTAATCAAGGTAGTAATTGCTGGGAAGTGGGTAGTTTGCAACTTAGACAGGTGAAATGATTTCAAATAAGTTGTGCTGAATAATGCTCTTCAAGGTTTTCTTTCTCTTGGAATTATTTAAGCTGTTGTAATCTCCTCCGTACGTGCGTAAAAAGCTATATGTATGTGTTTCAAATTTCTAGTGGTAACAAACTGGAGCTATTATGATATATGTTTTAGAGTATGGAATATTGATAGAACTTTTTCCTAAATGTTGAATTTGAGCAATACTTGTAGGAAAACATAGTTGGTCGTTTCATTTGCTTATTAGAACATTGTTGCTAGTTCTGTGGTCCTTCCTTAAATGCAATTTGCTATTAGAAGTCCATCCCTAATTTCTTTGCTTCATGATTGTAGGAAAACATGGAAACAAAATAAAATTGGATAATGGAACACAACTTTTCTTATACCAGTTGGTTGGCACATGGGGTCAGATTCTCTTTCCTAGACCTTGGAAAGAGTTCAGATTGTGGTATGACATGCACAAGGCCAAGGGAATAAAGCCGTTTCTTGATGGAATGGTAATCTAGTGTGGTCTTTGTTTCTTTTTCCCACTTGTTCTCTTTTCAGAAATATTTTGAAACTCTTTTTGAAATGTTAATTAATTTGACATCTGCATGTAGGTGACCACAGGGTGGTACAAAAGAATGGGAGAAAGAATCTGGACTCCTTGGTTCATCAAGTTTATTCATTCTAGGGGCTATTTTAATATCTACACCAACTTTGAGCACGAAAGAGCACTTAGTGTTTCTCACAGAGATGCTGGTGTTAATTATGGAAAAAATGTCGGACCAGACTCCCAATTGATAGACAGCGGTTACTTTGACTTGAGCTGTCCGGAAAAACAACCTTTAAGCGACCTGAAATGGTATGATTTTTGTTTCAGAGAAGTTCATCCTGGAAGAGTGATAAGGAGCTTGGATGAACTAGGATCTGTTCTGGTGTCTGTGCAGAGTCAAAAGGCTGTTTTCCTTGTGAATTTATTTGGAGCTCCAGAGGAAGTCATAAAAAATCTACTCTGCCACTTCGAGAAGCTTGATATAGAGAATTATATACTTCTGGGCTTTCAGTCGGACTTTGTTTTTGATCTTGCTAGAAGGGGACATCCTGTAATTGAAGCAGAACAATTCCTCAGTAGTATTGGAGCACAAAAGTTGTTGAAATCTCAAAACCCTAGCACAAAGTTGATGCTGAGCATTTTATTAAAAATTTATGTAATTGACAAGTGTATTGAAGATGGCTATGATTCTTGGACTTTGGATGCAAATATGATTTTAGTCAAGAATAATCCTTTTCACAAGCTTGTTCATTACGGGAATGATTTTTCTGTAGGAAAGAGTTTAGATTTGTTCTTCGCTAGGGGCTCTTCTTCTGCTAAAAAGGTTTGGAATGGTTTCTTGAAGAAGCTTGCTCTAACAAATGATCAAGTTTTATTGCAGATGCAGAGCAGAAGTTTTGTTTACATAGTGGACAAGTTATTGAACGAGAATGGTGTAGAAATTAGTAGGATAGATGATACAACTTTTGGGATGAAGATTGAACCCAAAAGTGTTAATAAATCCTCTTTGGAGGATGGGAAGAAGATAATTTACTGGTCCTCAGAGATCGGGTCAGATTTGATACGAAAAAGGCTTGAAGAATTAGGAATGTGGGATTTGGATGCTGACTCTTCTTGTGCGACTGTTGTTTGTCACCATCAATAACATTTTGGTTGGTGAAATGCATTATTTGTATTCCAATTGTATGATTCCTTTTCGTAGTGTTCTCTTCATTTCAGCTTAATATGGTCTGGCTGATTATTAGTATTTGTTTGATTTCAAATCTGAGATTGTATACACTTTGCTTCCTAACACAAAAGCTGTTGCCTATCTATATTGACTTTCAAAGTCAATAGACATAATGGAATGTTTTACAAATTCACTGAGAAATACATTGTTTATGCATGTCTTTTCTCTTATCTGACCCAATCTTAAAAGTTAAAACAGGTATAGTTGTTTCCCTTATGCAATGGACTTTTAGTTTATTGGAAGTTGAAATCCATGGTAGCATGTTCCTTTGAACCGTTTAAACTTTTAGCAATGCTGTCGACTTCCAAAGGTTCTGAACTGTTCTTTTGAACCTCTCTTGTTTTATTGGTTAAGCAATTTGCTTCCACTTTTACTAGCCAATTGTAAGAAGTTGGTAGCATTTTTGAAGCTCAGCTATTGTGTTGCTAACTCTCTTGAAAGTCAAATTTTAATGATATCGCTCCAATCTAATTGGCAACTGCCCATTTTTCCTTGAATTTGGGATATTGCTTTATGTTTTCTGGTTAAGACTCTTTGTGATTACTTTAAAAGGCCTAGTGCCATTTGATTTCTGGGGTCTTGTTAGGAGGTGAGAAAGAGCTCTCCTTTAAAGTTTGAAGTATACTTTGAGTTTATTTGATTGGAAAGAAATGCCAAAAGTTTCATGTTGGGTTCCTTTTTAAGGAATCTGTCTTTCAAATGTTGTCTTAAGTTGCTTTCATGGATTTTTCTTTTCATTTTCCTCATTAGATTTTTTTCCATGTAGGATGCAATTATGTTCCACATATCAGCCGGTTGATATTAAATGAACCTTCTGATATGTTCTTAAGCTTACTTATATCATTGACATCGATGATCAGTTCCTGGATTGCTTTTTCATTAGTTCTGTTTTCTACGGAGGACAGAACTATATACTACTTTCATCATTTTCCTCCAAGATCTGTGATAAAATTTTTCTAGTCAACAGGTTCTATGTAACGAATCAGAAAACTCGGATATTCCGGTAAGACCTCAGTTTGAGATTATGGTTTTATAAACGCTTAGTTACTTCTCTTTTTAAGTTTGCCTTCCTTTAGGATGAGTATTTTAATTTACACCTAGTATGCTTTAATAAGTTTCTTGCGTGTTGATCTCTTTTGCTGGTTTTCGATTCTCAGCATATACTGATCTATAATATGCATGCAGATATGATTTTCTTTGGGGATCATTGAACCTAATATTTCCTAATTTTAATGCAGATCTAGTCATCAACATTGCAAAAACCAATGGAAGATTTTAATTTCCAGTCATGACCTGTGAATTTGCCTTTTCAAGTACAGCTAAAAGTGTATGCGATTCTGTTTCTGTCTTTTTCATTTCTCCCTTCATCTATTGTGATTATAATTATCTCGAGTTGGATTGTTGGAAGTTCTAAAACTTGCGTAATTTGTCTGGAAATAGAGGGTGGCTTTGATGTTTTAAGGTGAATTCCTTTGGCAAATGGAATTACTCAAGTTTTCAGGTGATTTGGGTTCATTGTGCTGTCAAAAATAGACTTTTTGGCACTGAAAACAAACAAACAAGCATTTTTCTTGTCATAATCTTTTATTTTTTCTGTTGTTGTCGGCATTTTTCTTGTCGTAACCTTTTCCTTCGTCTGTTGTTGTCGGGCATTTTTATTGCCGTGACCTTTTCCTTTGTCTGTTGCCGTCATTCATTATTCTTAAACTTGTGATTAGAAGTTAATTCAATACTAGAATGCCATCTAGAAGCTCATACAAAACTTTCAGAATACCAGTGTTCTCAAGACATGCTAGTTAACTTATTGATGTTGATATATCATATATCGAATCCGATATGAGATATAATAAAGGCAAACACAGCATATGCTTAACTTTTGAGATATGCTTATTGGCCTAAATCTTGAACTTTTGCTTTGTTATCTTGTGTTCTTTTATTTTTAAGTTGACGGATGAAATAATTAGTTACTTTTGTTAAGCGAAAACACTTAAATGCATCATTCAGACTAAGACTACTTTTGTGGTATATTGTATGCCTTAAGGTGCATCTACAACTTGAATGTATGTGAGAAGATCCCTCTTGGTGACTTTGTCTGTTATCTTATTTAATTTGTCTTGAATTAAGAAATAAATCCAACATGAACTTTTTTTCTTTCTGCTGTTTCATATCATCTTTTATTTTTCCTCCTTGCAGTTTGCATTGCTTCACATATGGGTTAGGGTTGGTTCAGTCAACTAATTAGTAGCACATACGCATCGGAGGAGTTTCCGTCAGAAATTGATCTACAATAGCCTGATCTGAGTGAAACTGATAACTGGTTGATATGACCAACTTCTGTTTTTGCAGAATTAAGGAGCTTATGGTTCTCTATGACAATGTTTATGTACCTACCATATGAACCATTGTAGCTTGGAACCTCTTGTTAACTCACAGAATTGTCTCAAGGCCAAGCCAGTTTGAAGTAGAAACTAAGCTGGAGTTTTACTAAAGCTTCCATTCTTGTTCCAGCTTTTCTGAAATTTGTGAAGTTTTGGGGTAGGGAATAACTTTGGCCCTGTAAGTTGTTAGATTGGAATTATGTGATGATTAATTGTAGCTATAACAATTAGAACCGAAACAAAGAGTTAGGTTTGATGCCAAGTATAAACAGAACCATTTTTTTTTCATTTTATGGAAGAAATAAAAATTAAAATATAGACAAAGCTCAATAAAAACTCTTTAACACAAGTATAAAATAAAGCATACCAGCACCAATATCTTTGGATCAAGAAAAGGATAATAAGTTTAAATTTGGATTAAAACTAATTAAATCTGGTCGGAGCCATGTTTTCAGCATGAATTGTAGCACAGCAAAACCAACATTCTTCAGCAGAATTTATCTTGGAAAATATACAAGTAGTGAAGTTTCTTCCAGGTGCTGCAATATCAGTATATGGTATATTGATCTAACTGGTGAAATTAGAACAAAAGAATGAGCCCCGTGAAGCTAAAACTAACCGCTATAAGTATCCATAAGAAGTTAGTCCAGCAGTTTCTCTCAAGTTGCTGCTTTCCCCTACAAACATTCACCACCATACCTACCAAAAGCTTGAGGATTGCTAAGATACAGCAAATCATAATTACAAGAAACACCACGATCAACATCTTGTCCGTATGTGTCTGATTCTCCAAAATGCTTTCCACCTCTGATCTGCAAATTGATAACATCGTCAGGACAGGTTTAATGCACAAAGAAAAGATCCATGTGAGCAAAAACTATGCAGTTGTGCATACAGAACAATGAACAATGGATCAACTCACTTAAAAACATCCACGGAGAATAGAACGACACCCGCCAACAAGATTCGATTAATTCACAACATAAATTAAGGTTGACAGGCGAATAGTTAGGTATTAACAAAATGGTAGCTGCCGGTGAAATAATTGTGCTCCAAATGATAATTTCTAAACTTTGGTGTATATATCCCAAGCTTCATTCAGTAAACAGAGGTTAACAAGAAGAAACTTTCTTGAAGATCATCACAGAGATTTTTGGTGATATGTAAGAATCCTACTTGATAGTGACTAGAATGTAAAAGTTGCAACATATAGGCCGATTTGTCGACTGTCTGAACAGTAAGAATATTCACCCTTTTTCACTTATGCACGGCCATGTTTTCTGTCCCATAATCAGCATCTGAGCAACCACTAAAAGAATGCTCCTAGTTACACAGCCTCTTGGGAATGTGCCTATGACTCTCAGGAATAGTGGAGAAGAATGAAACCTAATACTAGAAGTTTTAAGATTAACTATACCTGAGTAATGTATTCTCTTCCTTAAGACTCTCAATTTGCAAGGACACAAGAGAGTTCCAAGAAATTAAATCAGAAACATCTTTGGCCTACAACAACAACCAAAAAAAAAAATTTGTTTCAGACAAAAGAATGGAACAAATGAAACAACAGAAATGACAAGTTCGGCTGGCAATGGTCCACATACTATTCCCTCCTCCCTGTTAAGAAGACTTGCATCAGATCTCATCCTTTCCAACAGCACAAACATCTTTTCTATTTCTGTCTCAAGATCCTTAAAAGTACTTCCATACCCAGAATTCAATTCTTCCAGGTACTTTCCTAGTACAGATAAATTCAAATCAAGAGACTGAACCTTTTGCATCAGTATCTTAAGAACAGAGTCTGCTGGCATTCTCCCCCCAGGATGTGGCCGAAAATCTCCAACTTGATTACTCATGTCACCTTCAGAAACTTCTCTTTTTGGTTTTGAATCTTTAGATTTAGGTTCATGATCAGGTTCTATTTGAATATTTGGATAAGGGTCATCAGCTTGTGAATGTATCCCCTGTGAAGAACATGGTTTCCCTCCATCAGTTGAATTCTCTGGTACAAACAAATCATTCTGATCAGATATCAAATCCTCCAGCATGTGTTCAAGAACATCCACCCCGTATACTTGCAAACTACTTAGTGGACAGTAAAACCCTGAACCATAGTGGCTAAGAAGTTTCAATTTTAGATATCTCACCCACTTGGGCTCCTTAAGATAGAACCTTTGTGAATGTTTCACATTCTTAGCAGTAAAATTTCCAAGATGCACCCAATTCTCAGTCGGATAAACCAAACTGCCAAACAACTCAAAATCCTTAAAGTTGGACGAGTGATGTTCAAAGTTGGCTAATTCAACAGTATCTACTAAAGTTTCTTCTGAAAGTTCTACTGCCACAAATTTTGCTTCTGCTGAACATGGATTGAGAAGGTACTTGTCCACGTCTTTGCCCAATATATTAGATGCACCTTTCGCTTCCTTGTTGAAGGCCAAAACCTTAGCTCCCTTTGATGCAGAAGCATAGTTGTACTCTGCCCCATCAGGCTCTACTCTGTGCATTATGCTTCCTGTTTGGTTTACTGCAGATTTCCCTTTTGAATTAACTGCTTTATGCTTAAATTCATCAAACCCCAATGGCACGTCATAAGATAGTCTATCAGGCTTTGGTTTTTCCTTCTGCAGTCCCCCTGCACTACAATTTTCATCATCATCTTGCTCTCCAATGGTTTTTGTGTTATAAATACATTGTTGTTGGTTCAACTGTGCCTCGGTAATGGAACTCTTCGGGTCGGCAATCAAAGTATGCGGACTCCAATTTGGGTACTTACAAACATTCGGGAGTAAATTGTCACCACCTCCATTTCCATCAAGTAATATTCCGAAGATATCTGATTCCATTCTGGGCCAGCACTTCTCATTAACTGGATTTTGATATATCAGCAAGCATAATAATAGAGATCATATGGAACAACAAAACAAACGTCAAAATTGGAGAAAAAAAAAGTATAAAAAGATAGAACACCTGAGTGAGCATGTTGAAGCTGAGCAGAACAAAAGTTGAAGCAGAAAAGAAGCAGCCCAAAAACAATGACCAGAAGAGATGAGACCTCCTTTTTCTTCTTCTCACAATAAAAGTTACTACACCTGCAAATATAGAAATTCACAGCAACAGAAGCTTTTTTTCCCTTATAAAGAGCTTCACATGAACTCTGCATAGCTCATCTATCTCACCCCTCTCTCCCCTCAACCTGCAAAAAACTCACTCTCACATAACCAACACCCACCAATTCAAATTCTTCAAAAACACCGATCATTAACAATAACAACGATTATATGGGTACTGAAGAACTTGTCATCAATTAGACACAGAGACTATGGTTTCTTTAAAAATTCAGTCAAAAAGTTAAACAGATAAGTGTAAAAGCTAATAATTTAATCACCAGAGAAAATAACATAATGCAACTTCGCGTAGTCATCGTTTGACTATTACCTGTAAGTTATGAGAAATGATTGCAGCCTCACTCACTCTTTCAACTTCTTCCTTTGACCTATAAATCCCGAGTCTTCCTGAAGAAACTTTCTTTACTTATCTCTTGTTAATTTTCATGGCTGAACTCTTCTCTTTTCTTGTTCTTTAAATTTTAAGCAATAAAATTTTCCAAGTTAGGGGTTCTACTGTCCAAATTCCCAACGTCCCCATGCCTAAAACTTACGCGAATTGGGACCAAATCGAATGGCCCGAAGAAACCCTAATTTTATAGAATAAAATTTCTCAATTACATTTAATTTTAAAAATTACGTCATTTTATTAAAACTTTTTTAGTTTTAGATAAGGATGAAATAAGTCTGAAGTGAGCTTCAGCCCAAGCCCACCCTCCGGTACTAGAGCTCGAGCTTAGTCTCGACTAGATTTTTTTTAATTAAAAATATAAAGATGATGTCGTTTTTTTTTTAAAGGAAAAAGAAAAAAGAGATTACCAATAGGGTGCCAACATATCCTCTTAGATGACGTCATTTTGTTTATAATAATATGATCTTAGCTCGATTCGATGCCTAATCAACCCAAACCTAACTCGTTAACCTCCTGAGGACAAGGTGGAGCGAGTCCGGATGTAGTTGGCATTCTTAAATTTAAGTTGGATAAATTAAGTAGCCTGAGAGTTCGATTTTGAAATTCAAATCTTTTTTTATAAAAAATCAAACTCGACTTAAAGCTCGATCAACTCAAACTAGGCCTGTTGATTTTGGATTAGACCAAATCAAGTCAGACAATATTGTCTAAACCTGAAAGACAAAAAAAAAACTTTTGGAATTTTAATTATATTGTGTTGAAAAAACAACAAATAATTTGAAATTAACCATTAAAAACACTTGCTTGAAGAATAATAATATTGAGAAAATACAATTAAGTGAATTTTTTGCTTTTTTATTTACCGAAACTTTTAAATTTAAAGTATATCATAATTAAAATTCTAATTTTGATAAGATTCACAATTTCAAAAATGAAAGATTTACCATTTTTAAAATTTGTTATAATAGTATTATTATTCAATTAACCTAATATTTTTTAAGTAATGGCTACATTAAATATTTTTTATAAAAATCAGTGCAATTATAGACATTTAACATTATATATATAAAAACATTTAATCTCAAAAAGGGAAAAAAATTATATAACTTTATTATTTTCTTAGTAAGGTATGTTTTTGTTATTATAAATTATAATTATCATATGTTTCTTTTAAGGAATTATTTTTTATTAATTTTATATTATATAAAAAAAGAAAATTTATCTTCGAGGTTAATTTTCTTTAGCAGACTTGTGTAAAACATATCAAAAGTTTTGATTCCCGTTAAAACTTTGATTTGTTGGTGAAATTATATCTTAAAATTTAGATGATTGCGTTGTAAACTTTAAGATATCAGAAGATCATACGCACAATTCCAATTTACTTAAACAGTCAATCATTTGAGGTAATCATTGTTTGCTCTTTTTCGTATTGCAATTCAATTTTCACTTTATTCATATTTAGGTTTATAATCAATAAATGTGAAAAAGATAATTCTTTATATTTTTGCAGGCTATTTAATTCCTTATGTTTTCCAAATTTAAGGGATGTTAATGTATAGTTTAAGCCTTTGGATATCTATTGCTTATAATCTTATGATATACAATTAAGCTCTTTGTATGTATAAGGGCACAAGGACAATGCTTTGAATTGATGAGGATTCCATTTGTATAATCTTGATAAATAAAGTTGGATTCAATTTGACTCGACCTAAAATTAATAGATTAAAGTTAACTTACTCAAGTTTTGAGTTGGATTCAGGCCTAATATTTGATCTGAACTTCCTTCATAAAACATAAAATTATAGTTTACATTGTTTAAAAAATGACGGATTGAGAGGTTAAACTAATATCGTTGAAAATTAAGGCAATTATATATAAAGATGTATGAAGTAAGAAACCCTAGTATGATCCGAATCTAAGTTGGTCCAAACCATTGTCAAACCTAAAGATTTAACACCACTTATGTTAAAAAAAGTATCATTTACCTTTTAATTGGTGACCCAATGTACTCATTAAGGTCCAATCCATAATTTATAAAAACCTGACCATTTTATTAGGTCTAATTTGATACCACAATAATTTTAATTTAAACTCAAGTCCTCTTTTTTTAATATGAAATTTGAGTTTTTGTATAAATTTTTTTTTAGAATTATTTGACTCTTATAGTTAATTACTTGATTTAAGTTTAATAAATTGGTATAATAGTATATTATATGTGTGCCCTTTAAGGAGTAGTTGAATTGGTAGAGTAGGAGACACAGGGTTAAAAGGTTTTATGTTCGAATTCTCCTATTTATGCTTCCTCGATTGAGTTTGTCTTATAGGACTTATCTAGTGCAAAGTACATAATTGGCGTGACTTGCAGATTTTTGCTTCAATCTGGATATTTACTTAGTGCGCATTTAAGGGAGAGCAATTGCAGGTTTCTCTGTTAAAAAAAAAAAACATGTGCATATAAAAACAACATTTCTATTAGCTAAGAGTAAGGTTGCATACTATTAGAGTTTTTTAAATTTAATGTTTAAGTTGAATTTTTACTTGGTATATTATATGCATATAAAATATTTATAAAATAAGCATATAAAAAACAAGTTTAAAAAGTAAAAGCTTTATAAAATTTCAAGATGGTTCATATATTTATTCAAAAATTACAATGTTAAAGGGCTCTTCATAGTACTTGATATTATAGAGTTACATAAAATAATTATAATTGCAATACTTGAAGATCAAGGCAATTGCATATAAAGTCGTATGAACACGAGTATAATTTGAATGTAAGTTGGTTCGAACCATTGTCAAGCTTAAAGATTAAACATCACTTATGTTAAAAATAATATCATTTACTTTTTTTTTGCATATATTGGAAAGAAAATTTAGAAACTTTACGTGACTAGACTCGGGAGACAAATCCCAAACATATCCTCTAATAGGAATGAAAGGCACTCTATCGGTGCAATAACAAAAGTGGTAATTCTTAGACTATAATGTATGACAGTATTGACAAGTCAGTCTGTGCATCGGTTGCTCTCTCTGTATGTGTGACGCGGTACAATTATTTAGTTCTGATCCAACATCGTATTGATGCCCATTATTAGAGGGTTAGTAGACTGCATCCTATTGATTGGAGTCCTTTTTAATTAGTGGTCAAATGTATTCATTAAGGTTCAATCTGTTAGATAATTGCACTATGTGGCCCATATATTTTGGTTTACTCATTTAAGTATATTAAATCTCATTAGTTATTTGAATAAGAGATATTAGGTTTAATTAAAATAAATAATATGATGTATTTACGTTGATGGAATGTAAAGATAAGGATAATGAAAAGAGGTGTCGTTTGAATTTTAAACGGATAACTACCTTTCTTTCTCTACCTATAAAATTTTTCATGTATCTCTCTCCGTCTGATAATATACAGAAAAATAACGAAACAAAGACCAAGAGAGAGAAAACAAAATCTAAATGATATCTTGTAGAAGATTATCGAAGATTATCTGTTCAGAAAGTATCGAATATACGATGGATCAAGATATGCTTAAGTTATTGTGAAAATTTATTAGATTATAAAATCCTTCAATTTTATTATATAAGAAAGAACTAACACAATCCATAATTTATAAGAACTTTTAGATCTAATTTGATTCCACGATAATCCTAATTTAAGCCTAGATCAATTTATATTTTATAATTATAACAAACTTTTACATCTTATCTCGTCTTTCGTATGAAATTTGAGATTTCGCATCAAAATCTATAAGAATTATTTGATTTTTCTAGCTTCTTATTATTGTTGTTATTGTTAATGTGTATATATATATTTTATTTTTATTTTTATATATTTTTATATATATTTTAAGTGGGTCATTTAGAATAACCTTTTTATTTGTTAGAGGTTGTTGTTTTTAGCGTGTATTTATATTTTATTATTATTATTATATATTTATATATATATATATTTTAAGTGGTCATTTAGAGCAACCTTTTTATTAGTTAGAGGTAAAGTTGCATACTAATAAATATTTCTAATTTTCGCGCGTCAGCATGATTTTTATTAAGAAGTTGTCGTTATTGTAAATTTGTGAAATGTTATATTATATGCAAATAAAATATTTATTAATAAGTATATAAAAAACAAGTCTACAAAATAAAAGCTTTATAAAATTGCAAGATGGATTATATATTTAATTATTTATTCAAATATTGAAGGTTGACTTAAAAGTTTGAACGTTTTTTGTTTTGTTTTGAAGAAGAAAAGAGTTGAAACAATGGCAATTTGGATTGGGCGCCAAACACTTTCAGGTTGTGTGCCAAAACCGAAATCGGTGTCAGTGATTTTCCCGCTCTTTCCCTCGTCTTCTCTTCTTCTTAATCATTGTCTGCATTTACAAAAGTTGGGATACTGGATCATAAGTAACATGCCTTACCCAGTTCATGGTTGAAGATTTCATTGCAAATTCTGCCACTTGTACAAAGGTTCCTTCCCAAACAAAGAGTGAAAAGACAGCCAAGGTCTAGGGTTTGGATTTGGGTGTGGCCTCTCCAGAATTTGGGTATAAAAAGGATGGGATCTTCTGCACTCCTCTTGCCCCCAGAAGTCCCCAAGTCTTCAAATTGTAAAACTTCGTCTGGAGGTATGCAAACCCCACTTCTGTTTGTTCACTCAAGTTTGTAGCTTTTGTGGATTCTGGATTGTTACCGTGCTGATTAGAAATCAAGATTGTTGCTTTTTTTCTGTAGCATGTTGACTTTTATGCCTTTTGTTAGACTGCTCCTTACATCCCGGATGATTCTTTCTTTTTTTATAATCTATTTGTTTTTGTGATTTTGGATCAACATGAAAAGCCCAGAAGTTTTCATTACTCATTCTACTCTCCATGTGTAGAATGCACCTTAGTGTAATGTGCTAGTCAAGATTCCTGGTCTTTGCTCTTAGTATTTGCATGTTGTTCTCACTTCTGGTGTCTTTAGCAAAATTGTGTTTCGTTCAAGTATGATTAAAAGAAGTGTACTGCACTGTATCAGTGTTTGGTCATTTTGAAAAAGAGGACTGTACTGTAAATGGTTTGCATAGTGTCCACCAGATAAGCAACCCAGTTGATGAACTTGTTGGAAGCCATTTAGTTGAATTCTTTTCCTTTTTGGATGTGTTTCTTACTTGTTAATGGCTTTCCTTACTTGTTTCAGCCCTTTACTGACCTCATATAGAGTGTTTTCACCTTTTTTTTTTCCCATCTCGTTGGCTTGTGTATATTTTGGATGTCCTCAGAAATGGATTTCTTGTACTCATGTCAGATGGCTGGTGCATATTCCCGTGGCCTTTGTAAATATTAGATACAATTCTTCCTATTTCCTTTTGAGTTTAAACTAGCTGTTGATATTTCACATGTCTTAAGCAAGTAGTTGGTCATGTATATGTGTCCTGTTCAGTGACTTGCTGGCTTTTTAATATTCTTTCCAAAGTTTTATGTGTATTCGTTTTATGTTATAAACCTATGCTCTGTAACAGAAATGAAGAACAACAAAGGGAAGAAAAGTTCCACTTTTTCTGACCAAAAGAAGGAAGCTACAAACAACAGGAAAGGCAATAAAAGGAATTCTCATCATCAAATCAATGATGTCTCTGTAGATGCATGTAAAAGACCAAAACGAGCTGCTGCTTGCAAAGATTTTAAAGAGAAATCATTGCAGTTGTCTGAAATGTCCTCAGTGGTTGAGTCAAAAAAAGATCATCTTGTTGATGAAGAGTTATTAGCTGTTCGATTGACTGATGGAAAAGAAGAAGGTCGTGCAAACCGGAGGCTAACTGATTTCATTTTGCACGATTCAGATGGCAATCCTCAGCCACTGGAGATGATTGAAGTTTCTGATATGTTTATTTCTGGTGTCATATTACCTCTTGAAGAGAATCGTGACAAAGAAAATGAAAAACGCGTGAGATGTGAAGGCTTTGGAAGGATAGAAGGATGGGACATATCTGGTTATGAAGATGGCTCTCCAGTTGTTTGGCTTACAACAGATATTGCTGATTATGATTGCCTTAAACCTGCTAGTAGCTATAAAAAGTTCTATGATCATTTCTTTGAAAAAGCTCATGCTTGCATTGAAGTTTACAAAAAACTTTCAAAATCCTTTGGGGGAAATCCTAATTTAACCCTTGATGAGTTGCTTGCTGGAGTTGTTCGATCAATGAGTGGAACCAAGTGTTTCTCCACTGCAGCATCCATTAAGGATTTTGTTATTTCTCAGGGTGAATTTGTTTACAACCAATTAAGAGGTTTAGACGAGACCTCAAAAAAGAATGACCAGAACTTTGAAGATTTGCCAGTTCTGATTGCATTAAGGGATGAAAGCCAAAAACATGGGAGTTTGATGCTGACAAAGGCAGCACATTGTGGTGGGAGCTTGACAATTGGTCCCAAACTTGAAGATTTGCAGGCAGTAGCTAATCATTCTGACTTGTCAACCAATGTGGCTGAGGAAGATGAAGATGCAAAGTTGGCAAGGTTGCTGCAAGAAGAAGAGTATTGGCACTCTAACAGGAGGCAACGCAAAAATCAAAGTGCAACCTCTGCCTCAAACACTGTCTACATCAAAATTAATGAAGATGAAATTGCAAATGATTACCCGCTCCCTGCATATTACAAACACTCTGATGAAGAAACTGATGAATATGTTGCTATTGCCAGTGAAGATACTCTTGATCCTGATGACCTACCTAAGCAAATGCTCAATAACTGGTCACTTTATAACTCTGACTCTAGGCTGATCTCGTTGGAGCTTCTCCCAATGAGGCCATGTGAAGATATTGATGTCACAATCTTCGGTTCAGGACTGATGTCTGAAGATGTTGGAAGTGGGTTCTGTCTGGAGAATGATACCAATCAGTCTTCTTCTGGTGCTTTTGAGGCACATGATCAGAATGGTCTACCAATTTTTTTGAGTGCAATTAAGGAGTGGATGATTGAATTTGGCTCATCAATGATTTTTGTCTCCATCCGGACAGATATGGCATGGTACTGCTTACATTTTTGTTATTGTATCTAAACTGCAATTCATCTTTATTCCTGCTTTAAGAGTTGACCACCAAATTTTTTTAAGTCTATGAAGGTTTTGGTTGACTAATACATTTTTGAAGGGCGGATGGCTCAAGAGTAACTTATCCTAAGCTTGTTATTAGCACCAAGTAACATTTATCAGGGACAACAGTAGAAATACTTTTAGAAACTTGGTTTGAAGAATGGGGGAGGGGTAGGCAAGAATCTCTGATTCTCTTAGGTGTAGGGCAAGTAATCTCTCATTGTTGGTTAGTAGCACAGTACATACATTAATACTTTAAAATGATCTTTGAAGATATTTACATATTGCCTTTCTTTCTTGATCTTGATGTTTTTGCTTTTGAAAAAATGTATTCAGGTATAGACTTGGAAAGCCATCGAAGCAATATGCTCCGTGGTATAAGCCAGTTCTCAAAACAGCACAAGTTGCTATAAGCATCATCACTTTGCTAAAGGAACAAACCCGGGTGTCAAGGCTTTCTTTTTCAGATGTAATCAGAAAAGTTTCTGAGTTCAAGAAAGATCATTGTGCTTACATTTCTTCTGATCCTGCAGCTGTTGAGCGGTATGTGGTTGTGCATGGACAGATAATATTGCAGCTTTTTGCTGAATACCCTGATGCAAAGATCAAAAGATGTGCATTTGTCACTGGACTTACCAAGAAAATGGAGGAACGACACCATACCAAATGGTTGGTGAAGAAAAAGAAAATTGTGCAGAAGAATCAACCAAATTTAAATCCTCATGCAGCAATGGCTGCTATTGGCTCTGCTGTATCTAAGAGGAAGGTTATGCAGGCAACAACAACTCGGTTGATCAACAGAATTTGGGGTGAATATTATTCCAACTACTCACCAGAGGATATAAAAGAGGGAACTAATGGTGAAGTTAAGGAAGATGATCAGGCTGAGGATCAAGAGGAAAATGAAGATGATTCTGATGAGGAGCAGCTAATACCTTCAGATACAGCACAAAGACCTTGTTCAGCTTCAGGACGACCTAAATCTCACTGTGCAAAGAATGGAGTGAGATGGGAAGGTAAACCTGTGAGCAAAACATATACTGATAAAACAATTTATAGACAAGCAATTGTTCATGGAGAGGTGATCAATGTTGGCAGTGCTGTTTTATTAGAGGTTGATGAATCAGAAGAACTTCCTTTCATATGTTTTGTGGAATACATGTTTGAGGCATTGGATGGAAGTAAAATGTTCCATGGGAGGCAGATGAAAAGAGGATCCCAGACCGTTCTTGGTAATACAGCCAGGGAAAGAGAATTATTCTTGACAAATGAGTGCATGGATTATGAACTGGAGGATGTTAAACAGCCAGTTATTCTTGAATTGCGAAAAACACCATGGGGACATCAACATAGAAAAAATAATGCCAATGCTGATAGAATTGATAGAGCAAGAGCTGAAGAGAGAGAAAAGAAAGGGCTACCTGTAGAATATTACTGCAAAAGCTTATATTGGCCTGAGAGGGGTGCCTTCTTCAGTCTTTCCTTTGATACAATAGGCCTTGGTACTGGTACATGCCACTCATGTAACTTAAAAGATGCTGAAAGGGACAAGGATACTTTCAAAGTGGATCCCTCTAGGACTCGATTTCTATACAGGGGAACTGAATACTTCGTTCATGATTTTGTATATGTGTGCCCTCATCAGTTTGCTTGGGAAAAGGAGGAGAATGAAGTTTTCAAGGCTGGAAGGAATGTTGGTTTAAAACCTTATGTAGTGTGCCAATTGATGGAGATCAATGGTTCAGTGGAAGGCAAACAAGCCAAAGCAAGCTCAACAAATGTTAAAATCCGAAGGTTTTTTAGACCCGAGGACGTTTCAGCTGAGAAGGCATATTGTTCAGATATCCGTGAGGTAAACTCCAGAAAATATTTAAGTAAAAGTTCTTGTTAACCAGTGCCTCATTTATCTATAAACATATCCTGATTATCTTCTGTGGAGAGACTCTTGTGTATATTCTTACAAACTCATTTACTAATAGTTCTAATGGCTTATAATTTCAGGTCTATTGCAGTGAAGAGACACATGTTTTTTCAGTTGAGACAATAGAAGGAAAGTGTGAGGTCAGAAAGAAAAATGACATGCCTACATGCAATGCTCTTGTAAATTTTGATCATATTTTCTTTTGCGAGCATCTGTATGATCCAGCTAAAGGGTCTCTGAAGCAGGTAAATTTAGAAGTGCCTATTTTATTGACTCAGGCTGATTTATTTATTCATTCCAACATCTAAGCAAATTGTCCTGTGAAAATGGTGCTCAAGCTGGCTTTGCCCTTCATTTGAATTGTGTTATACTCTTGCAGTTACCAGCTCATATCAGGTTAAGGTACTCAACTGGGAGTGGGAATTGTGATTCTGCAACTAGAAAGAGGAAGGGTAAGTGTAAAGAGGGAGAAACTGATATAGACGTTAATGAACAGAAAGAAGCATCTCAGGATAATTGTTTGGCCACATTGGACATATTTGCTGGTTGTGGTGGTTTGTCAGAGGGGTTGAGACAAGCTGGTAAATTCCCTCAACTATACGGAATCTCAAACTGATTAAACTTGGGTATCTATTGACTTGAATTTGATGATTATCCGTTGATTCTGATGTTGTAGGTGTTTCATCGACCAAATGGGCTATTGAATATGAAGAACCTGCTGGTGAAGCATTCAAGCTTAATCATCCGGAGTCCTTAGTGTTTGTGAATAATTGCAATGTTATGCTTAGGTAGGTAAATTGCATCATGGTTCCGATTGCATTGTCCTTTGTAATCAGTTTGAAGGGACTACTTATGGATTCCAATGCAGAGCCATAATGGAAAAGTGTGGAGATATAGATGATTGTGTATCAACTTCTGATGCCGCTGAATTGGCTGCTGCACTTAATGAGAAGGTGGTTAGTGATTTGCCATCTCCAGGAGAGGTTGATTTTATCAATGGAGGCCCACCATGCCAGGCATGCCTGAATTCTGACTTCCTTTAAACTTTAGTTTGTGCTGTTTAGTGGATGACAAGCTTAAGAAAAAAAAGAAAAGCCTTTCCTTTGCAGGGATTTTCTGGGATGAATAGGTTTAATCAAAGCACTTGGAGTAAGGTGCAATGCGAGATGATTTTAGCATTCTTATCATTTGCTGATTATTTCCGGCCAAAGTATTTCCTGCTAGAGAATGTGAGGAACTTTGTCTCTTTTAACAAGGGACAGACTTTTCGTTTAACTCTGGCTTCACTTCTTGAGATGGGTTATCAGGTAAATGCTGTCATCCTTGATAGCATCTCTATCATTCATTTCTACATACACTTCCCAAGAACTAAACCGAAAAATGAAGGAAGAATAGGAAAAACCAGAGATTGGAGCACATGACAGGAAAAAACTAAATTGCCTATGATCATGTAATTGTTTACATTTTAGGTTCGGTTCGGTATTTTGGAAGCTGGGACTTTTGGAGTTTCTCAGTCACGAAAACGAGCATTTATATGGGCGGCTTCACCTGGAGAGGTACTTCCAGAATGGCCAGAACCCATGCATGTCTTTGCAGTCCCAGAGCTGAAGATCACATTGTCAGAGGGCTCACAATATGCTGCCGTTCAAAGTACTGCCGGTGGAGCGCCGTTCCGTGCCATAACTGTTAGGGATACAATTGGTGATCTTCCTGCTGTTGGAAATGGGGCCTCTAAGATGAATCTGGAGGTACATTTATATCTTAGAATCTTAGTTTTGGCATTTCTTGACAAGAAGTAAAATGCAGATCATGTTTGTCACCATCTAAACCTTTCTTTTCCAGTATAATGATGATCCTACCTCATGGTTCCAAAAGAAAATTCGAGGAGACATGGCTGTGCTGACTGATCACATATCAAAAGAAATGAATGAGTTGAATCTCATAAGATGTCAGCATATACCAAAGAGGCCAGGTGCAGACTGGCGTGACTTGCCAGATGAAAAAGTACATACTTGGGACTTCTTGTTTGAATGTCATTAGATTCTTCTGTAGTTCTTGAGATAATTGTTCTGAAATGCAGGTTAAATTGTCTACTGGGCAAATGGTTGATCTCATACCTTGGTGCCTACCAAATACAGCCAAGCGTCACAACCAGTGGAAGGGGCTCTTTGGAAGATTGGATTGGGAAGGGAACTTCCCCACTTCAATTACGGATCCTCAACCCATGGGCAAGGTAGGAATGTGCTTTCATCCTGAACAGGACAGAATCCTTACGGTTCGTGAATGTGCACGATCTCAGGTACGTTGAATCTCCTATTTATTGAACAAGTTTAAGCTTCTTGGTCACGTTTTGAGGTGTAGATAAGAAAGAGCTACCCCTTTACTGCAAAAAGGTTTCAGACGAACTCATCCAAAGTCAACGGACCAAATTTGGTTTGATTGCATAGCCAATGCTCTTAATCTCTTCTTTTATTACAGGGATTTCCAGATAGTTATCGGTTTTCTGGAAACATTCAGCACAAACACCGTCAGATTGGGAATGCTGTTCCTCCACCATTGGCATATGCACTGGGAAGAAAACTCAAGGAAGCTCTTGATATTAAAAAGCAAAATAGCGGAATGTAATAACTTGTGATAAAACATTGATATTGTGATTCTTCTTTCACCCCATTCAAGTTCAAATGATAGAGGTCCTCAAGAGTGCAAATTCTGTTAAATTTATTGAACCAAAAGTATTCAAAACACTGTCTTTTCTATAGACTACTGAACAATTACAGATTAATATTTGCTAATTCTATGATCATAGAAATTATAAAACAGTTTAAGGGCAATGATATTGTTACAACATTATGTACCAGCTATGGTGCCCGAAATTTGGTCCGCACAGTGATCACACCTGGCCTTACCTCGTCAAAATGATAGCTGTTAATGGAAATTATAGTTAGATGATGAAATTATCATCACTAAATAGAAAAATTCAGTAAAGTATGGATGATAATCATGTATACTATTCTAGACTACCTTAACAAAGACAAGACAGAAGAGGGTGTTACCCATTTTCATTGAGGAAACTTCTGACAGCAGTTGGCAGTGCAGCTTGTCCTCGGCTGTGATTGCCTACTCCTGTACCATACATAAACCATTCAACCCAAACTGTGTACTGAGTTATGCAACACTGCCTCACACAGCAAGCATCTTTCACACGAGATGACTCCTATCCAAGGGGGAGAGATCTTCTGTGCCAGAAGATTTTATCTACACAAATAAATAGGGCAAAAACATGTGTGGATAAGATCTTCTGACAAAGAGTTAGCACAGAGTACCCGACACAGAAGATCTCATCCCCTGTCCAAGAGCTGCTGCACTATGATACTGATTTGCAATGATGGGTGTGAGCATGCATGCGTGCTCATGAAAACAATTCATTGTATTGTAAACATCAAAATCAAGTAGGACATGGAAAAGCAAAATTTTTTCTCTATGATTCACGTAACTCTCCCCCGGAGGCAACATGCAGTACTAGATAAATGACATTCATTTCACCGTACTGCTCTTTTTTGTCCGACTTTTTTGTATTAGTAATTCAACAAACACATTCCTGTATGATTGAAGAAGTAGATACCTGTTATCACTTGAACTGATGTTGGTCTCTGCCTGAATGTTGTCTGCTCCTTTTCCAAGTTTGCTTTATCAATCCTGTTGAAAGCCTCAGAAGAGGAATAATTTGCATCGGTATCTTTTGTTTTCACGTTATCTGAGGATACGGGCCGACTTGCCAGGCAACAGGTCTCGATTTTTAGCAGATGTTCTTTTAATGCTTGAATAGCCTCAGCTGAATGAAGACCATGCAAGTCCAATTTCCAGAGATCGTTTCCACTATTCCTTAAGCTTAAAATTTCTTTGGCTGCCTTACTGTTGAGGCTTTCAGCAGCCAACCACTCCTCTTGAGCCTTCTGCGAGCGTTGTTTGGCAGAAAAATGATCTCCTCTAAGAAACGCATTTGTAGCTGCCCTCGAGTGCTGGGATGCCAACCTACTCAATATAAGGCATAGAATTGTTGGAATCAAATTACTAGATATATGTGGCCAGAAAAGAACATTGACAACATGCTGCATCTTCTCCTGAGAAAATTAGCATAACTCGCATCTTTGGTGCATATTGAAAAGGTTAATGAAACCATCAGCTTCCTAAAGCACTAGGATCAATGAACAAACGGGATAAAGGGCATGCCTACCTCATCATCCTAAGTGCGTCCTTTCGATGGCTCAAGTAAAAATCATCCTCTTCCCACTCTGGTTCAACAGGTACAGACTTCAAGTGTCCCAGAATCAATTTCATGTTCGTTGCAGCATCGTCAGGATTCCTTGACTCATAAGATGAATGTGATTGTTGCCCTTTTTGATTCTTTTCGAGAGCATCCTCAAGCGTAGACCTAAGATCAGCAACATCTGCAGCAACTTCAACAAGGTTTTTACTCTTTGGAAACAAAACATGCTCAGCATATCTTTTGTCGCATTGATAATCGGGAATGGTGCTACATTGTGCTCCCACATTCTCAGCAGAATTGACACCAGAAACCATTCCATTCAACAAAGTTGACGCCTTATCGACATCATTATCCACAGACACCATTACGTCCTCAATCAAGTTATCATCAGCCCAGCCATGCTGCTCTTTGAGCTTCTTGATTGCAGAGATTGGATTATTCTCCTTAATAACAATATTACCATCACTACAAGGACCTTGAGTTAACTTATTGATACGACCATCCTCATTTAAGACTGGAAAATCCACTGAAGGTTGAAGTACAGATGAAAATGACTTTGAAGTAAATACATTATTCCTCGGCAAGATTCCATTGGGCAGAGAGGTTTCGCTTCCTGATATCGGCGGATACGGGTCCAAATCAGTGACTTCAGATTGACCACCTTCTTTCAGTCTCTGTTTGAGGTCAAATGCAGCCCAACCGTGGGACCTACCTCTACTCTGTGAGGTCTTTCCATACAAAGGCCTCACAGAATGATTCATCCTTTGTTATACGCCCCAACAGCGCACAAGATGCAGCAAAGTGCAAGCTCCTCTAGTTGATTTCATACAGAGACAACGCAAACGAACTTTAGTATAACAGTTGGCACAAAACTGAACAAGAAAAACGTTACGAAAATAGCCTGAAACTTGAAGTTTAGGGGAAAATCTTGCTCTGAATAGATTCGTCAGATTGCTCTACTATGATCACCAGCCCCCTTCAAACCCAATACCCATTCAACATCAAACATATTCTCTTCAATTCTACGGGTATTCAACAGAAAAAACGAAACACACATAACAAACACCAAAACATCAGTAAACGAACTTAATCAGAAAAGAGGGAGAGATTGAACAAATACCCACCTTATGATTCAATCAAAGACGTGGTCTTTGTTGTTAATCGACGAAACCAGAGCAAAAGGAGAGATTATTTTGAAGCTTGAGTCTCACTTGAGAAACAGAAGAAGAGGATGATAGAGAGAAAAGGTGAAAGTGATGAGAATTCAACAGTCCAATTGCATCCCAAATCCATATACATACACCATCGGATCCCTTCTCTATTTTTTTTTTTGGACAAGGAAGTCTGATTAGGATTGGATTTGAAGAATAAAAGTCAAAGTCACATCTTTTTCTAAATAATTCATACAACTTTTTTAGTAAATTATGGCAGGACACGGGTACAACGTTAGAGGTCGCAGAGTTAAAAAAACATACCAGACAAGACTTAACAACAAATCTATTTCTTCCTCACAAAATCTGCCTTGATGTAGCTTCCATGTCTTTGTTCCTGAAAGCGAAGGAACAGAACAATACAATAAAAGCACAAATGTTGACGCGAGGACACATAGTAATATTTCGGGTTCGATTTTTTTTTTTGGTCTCCTAGGAGGTATCCATTGGGCCGAAGTTGATGACTAATCCTCCTTTGCGGTATTAATACATTCTTTATGGGGGCTGCCGCTGGCTCAGGAGTTTGCTGTATTTCCAAGGGCAGGGATCTAATCCGAAACCTCTTGATTAAGCGACGAATGTATGCGCCACCTACGTCAACCCATTGGGTTTCCGGTTCGAATTTGATTTGAGTATTTAATTTAGTTGGATTTAAGTTTGAAGTTTATAAATTTTTAAAATATAATTAATTATAAAATTTAGTGTAATTGACTCAAAATTAATGAAATAAATATATGTTTAATTGAATTTAAACTCAAATATTCAAATTTAACTATTTATTGATAATAAACAATGACTAATTTATTATAACAATTGTTTAGTTACGATTTAGCAACTCTATCCACAAAAGATTTCATTTGTGTAAATAAGTGAGAGGACAGGGGCAACTCTGGAAACACGTAGAAGGCATGAAACATGTTTGGATACTCGAGTAACGTAACCTTCTTCCCGGATTTCTTTAACCACTCGTAATACCTTCTCTGCCAATCCTGCAACGGATCTAGTCCTCCCACCACCACCACCGTCTCTGGATACTCCAACGCCGTTATATCCTCCGCGTTACGGCCGCTCACGTTGACCGCGTAATGATCTCGATCCTCTCCCTCCGGCAAGAATGCTTTCCACAGCCAATCTGTTCGCTCCACAGACACCAATGGCGTCTCCTTCAGTCGTATCTCCGATTCCGTCCTCTCCTCCCCTCCGAAGAACGGTTGTATAGATATCAGACCGATTACCTTCACTAGCTCGAATCTGGTCCGGCAAGCGCGGACTGCTAAGTGATGCGCTAAATTGGCGCCAGCGCTGTCTCCCGCGAGGAAGCATTTGGATAAGTCGGCATTCGGGGGGAGATTGTGGTCGAGGTACTGGAGGACTTCGTAACCGTCCTCATATTGAGAAGGATATCTGTGTTCAGGAGTGAGACGGTAGTTGACAGAGACGACAATGGCGGGAAGCTTGAGAGCGAACCTACGGCAGACGAGGTCGTACGATCTGGAAGCGGCGCTAAGGAAGGAGAAACCTCCGCCGTGGAAGAATATAATCACGGGAAGAGGAGATGGCACAGGTGTTAACGACGGAGTGTAAAGGCGGAACCAGAGATGGCGGGAGGGATCGCCGATGGAGACGTCGGAGGAGAAGATGGAGCGGATAGGGTTGGTGGGGGTAGCAGGAGACTTGAAGTCGATGAAGGTTGCGAGGCGGCGGTTAACGGTGCCGTTGGAGCGGCGAGCTGCGTCGCACATGGTGGAGGCAACGGAAAGAACAAGACGTATCGTCCACGGGACTGACGTGTCGGACATCTTGGCTTGAAGCGCTTGGTCGTGTTCTCGATCTTACTCGCGGACGAGCTTTTGTATTGTAAGTTTCTGCATTGACATATCAATCTCGTGATTATCCGTCCTAGCTTTTTAAAAATACTATTTGATAATATAAAAATAAAAAATATTTTTATTAATTTTTATTTTATAATAAAAATTATTTATATATATAAAAATTATTTAAAGTATATTAAACAATATCTAAAACATAATTTACTAATTATTATATAATTTTAAACTATATAAAATATAAATGTAAATATATCTAACTAAAACTTTTATATAATTATAACAAAAATAAAACTAATATAAAAAATAAATATTAAAACATATAAAAATTAAATAATGTTATATAAATCCCAAAACAAACATGACGATGAATTTGTGAATATTATAAAAATTATGTATAAAACATAAAAATAAAAAAGTTAAAAAATAGACTCATAAATTTATCTGAAAAATTTTTCTAATTTTTTTTTTAAATTTTAAATTTGAATTTTTTAAAAAGTTATATTTTAACTGTCAAAAAAATTATATCTACTATTTTTTTTCATTTTACTACCAAACATTTATTTTTTTAAAAAAATTTCTGTGATAAAAAAAATACTTATTCACCTTCTAAAAATTCAACAGGTAATTAATTCAATTAAAATTAGTAAATTATCTCAAACTCGGACTAATTTAATTTAAATTGAAATTATCGGGTCAATTTGATTTCGAGTTCAACCCAAAATAAACCGCTTTTTAAAGACTCCAACCTTTTAAATTGAACCCGAAACAAACCGCCTAAAACACTTCAACCCGGTCCAACCAATTACCTAACTCTAACAGCATTTATCATTCTGACATTGACAAAGGAATTACAAAGGTTGGCACTGATTACTTGGAAGTTAATGTTGGGGGTTGGGTTGTAAATTGTAGTTTTCAGGTAGTTATAAGCTGTCTCCATTAAATTCACTTCATATCTGAGTCGATCAAGGACTGTAATATCACAATTCAACCAACTTGTCCTGGAAAAGAAAATCCAACTCACCAAACTAAAATGATATTTTAAACTTCAACAATGTACTCTATACATAACTTTCATCTTCTTTTTCAATTTCATACAATATAAATTATTCACAAACAAAAGACTACAAAACTCAAAACATCTTTGCAATGATGGTTTTGCTAGTTATTTAAACTCATCAATCTCAAATACTCTGGCTGTTCCATCCATTGAAACAGAAACAAGGTGATCCCCATCAGCTGATACAGAAAGAGCTTGAATAGCATGCTCGTGACCACTGAACGTTCGCGCACAATCGCCCGAAAGACAGTCCCATATTCTTACTTCCCCATCTACGCATCCCGTCGCAACATACCGAGACGATGATGTTGATGATGGAGGACTAAGCCATGCCAAGCATGTTACTCCATCCTGCCAGCCATTGAATTCCCTTTTTGTTAGTCACGATCAAAAACTTAAATCACCATTTCCATGTCCAATGCTAACTTTAAGCTTTCAAGTTTTCCATTTTAGACTTGCTAAATTTGGATGGAATGATACTATGAGGTTAGTGGTAAACTCTCTTTACCTACAAAGCCTCGAAATTTCAGTAGTAAACTGATAGGTAAAGGACACGAAAAAGGGAGAGAACTCCAAGATACCTTATGGTCACATGTGCATCTTGGTGATGAATGCTGCAGATCCCAGATAATAAGCTTCCCATCCATGCTTCCAGTTGCAGCCCATGGGGAACTGTCGGACCACAGCATGAATAAGATACCAAGCTAATTAAGGAATTCAGGGTGTAGTAGAACATTAGGAAAATGGTAAAGTATATAGTCTAAAAAACTCTTGCCTACTACTAATTACCACATGCATAGATGAGACCAAGAGAGATACAGAGAGATCATGGACTTTACCCAGGAGCAAGTCCAATGCATTCAATTGAATCTGAGTGAGAAATCAAGGAACTAACCACCTGTTCATGGGCAAAAACAAAAAATTAAAATCAGGTACTAATAAATTTGATGGATAATTAAAGCAAAATCAGCATCGTCTTTATGACAAACTCAGAGATGGAAAATCCAAAAAGGAAACTAATAACAGGAGAGATTAAAATAGACGAGAACAAAATTCTTTATAACTGTATAAAGTGTGGGTATCCAACCACAATCAACCTGATTCTAACCCTAATTTGCTGAAATCTAACTGCCCTAAATCTTCATACATGTCATCAAGCCAAAAAAAAAAAAAAACAGAAATTGGTACAAGCACAAAAACATAGAATCGAAAGCAAACCTTGCCGGTAGTTATATTGACAATATGGACAGAATTATCATTTGAACCAGTAATAGCAAGTGTAGAATCTGAACTCAATGCCAAGCAAGTCAATCCTCCAGTGTGATATGGATGACCTAGAAGGCATGACACAGTTAATAATGCCAAATAAACCACGAAAGCAAGTTAAATAAACAGTTTGGGACTAGAAATTCAAGTGATCTTCCGTTTAAGGAACACGTATGAATATAAAAACATACAAGTGACATAGAACTATACATTTGGTGATACACTCCATATCAAAAAGCTAAAATCATTTACAAACCTTCAAACAAAGCTCGTATACCACCAACTTTGATAGATTCTTAGATATACAGACCAAATAATAGAAAGATAACAAGGTTCCTGAATTGATCTCAGTTAGACATTTTAGATTTTCAAAATTTTTTTGAAACTTTTCATCCATGAAGCTATACCACCTGTGGTAAGCACATTGTACATTGAACAAAATTGTAAAATTCATTCAATATCATATCATGCTTCACGACCCATAAAGGCTGTAATATGAAGTTTATCATAAAGCATACCCTCATATGCAAGATACAAAACAACATGCAAGTTTGAGCAAAACAACGTTAACTCTAGGGTAACATCGTAATCAAGCCCAGGATAAGAATGAGGCATAGGTAAATTAACTAGCTTCCCTCATTAGTTCAAACTGCAGACAAGAGCAACGAAGTTCAGCATAGCAATTCAGTCCTGGAACTTATGAAAATGAAAAAAAATGTTTACGCAAGGAAGAAGTGAAACAGCTAATCATGGAAAAGAAAAGGTATATTTAAATTTTAGCACATAACGTTTGTTACATCCAAGTGACCAGGCAAGCATTAAATCATCAAAAATAGCTTTAAAGCTATAAGGTCCTTCAACTACATGAACAATTAGATTGTTCAAACAATTCATGCATCATTGCTCTTATCCTATCTTTGAAATTAGGGAATAGTTGGAATGTAAATCACAGCAAATGCATAACAGACCAAATCTTGAGCTTAAGAGTTAGTGCATCTAGGCAAGATACCATTCCCTGTCTAAATTAAATCTAGTAGACAAAAAGATATATGTAAAGTATTTAGCAATTAACTAACCAATATCAAAACTCACACTCCAAATTCCTGTTGAAAAGCTAGAACTAAGTTAACATAGAGATAAAATTTAAAGATGATTTGTTTTTTTCCCAAAATCACGATTATCTAAAAAACATCAAAGGTGCTATTACCTTGTACAACATGAACATTCTCACCACTTCTTGGATTCCATATCCTTAAAGTTGCATCATCAGAACCAGTACAGATTGTTTTACCTAGAGCAAAAGACAAAAAATGAAGATGAGAAGAGATACAATCAAAATCTTAAGATTGTACATAAGCAAATAAAAAAATGCAAAGTAAAAGAAAAGAGAAATTAAAGGCTTACCATCAGGAGTAAAATCGCCACAAGTCACACTAGCTCCATGCCCTGAAAACATGTTAAGATAGGCACCTTTGTCTGCATTCCACATCCAAATAGTAGAGTCTTCACAACCAGCCAAGATCAAGTGTCCTCTTGGATGCCATCTAACCCACTGAAGAACCACAAACTTAAAAACTCAATTTGTACACACAAAAAAAGTTGTACCGATTATTAGATAATTAAAGTACCTCAATACCCCCATCAGGATCTTCAAAACGATATTTTAAATTTCCCGAAGAAGCATCCCAAATTTGAACCATGCCATCAAATCCTCCAGACGCAAGCAACTGACCGTCAGCACTGAAAGCTAAACTGGATACAGAATCCTTATGACCTGCACAGTAGTTTTAAGAATGTTAAATCTCGGAAACATATACTTTAATAAATAATTGAAGCAAATAGTTGGACATATTAGTAAATGTTGATACACTGAGTTAAGATTAATAAATTGCCAAACGAGTATTCTCTCCCTTTCTCTTGCTTTATGACTTCTCACTTATCTCTGCTCCTTCCATCTGTTCTTTCTTTAATTCTCTTGTCCTAGTTCTAGTTATCTCCTGTTTCTATATAGCTTCTTATACAATTCACATGTTGTTAATGTTAAACTGAAAATAAAATTCAGAAATACGAGAAATAAACTTCATAGAAAAATCAACAAAGTCAGTCTTAAACAGAAAATATGGTAAATAATTCTTAAACTTGTGCTCAGTTCACATTACTACTATCATCCATCAAGATGGCATTAGATGTAAACCTGGGAGCTCGCACACCCAGTCTCCTAGGCCTATCTTCCAAAGAAAGGATTTGTCATCGCCACCTCCAGTACCCACTAGAGCAGGATCTGTTGGACTACAGGCAACGGCATACAGTTCACCTGCATAAACAAGAAACGCAAAAGAAATCTGATGGTTTATATTTCCAAACGATGACACCAATCAGTTTATACTTCATGTATAGCAAAAGATATTCAAACCAAAACATCAATTTTCTGTTGAATATATGTAAGGAGCAATGTGACTCGGGGAAAAAAAAATAGAACAATATGTGCACAGATAAAAGAAATTTGTATATTATTGTATTCATCAATGCATGAAGGTGTAAGTGTGCGTGTGTACATTTGTATGTGGGTTAGGACAGCAAATTACAACAAAGTTTTGCTAGAGTTTGGTAGGTAGTGGCTGGAACAATGAGAGTTTACAAATATAAAAAGTATTATAAAGACCAACTAAAGAAAAAACGATACAAAGGAATAAAGATCTGTTCTCATGCGTCATGTGTTTTCGTGAATAAGTAGAAGCCCCTTCCGATAATCAAATCAATGAATTTTAAATTGAATGGAAAAACAAGTTAGGAAACTTGCCAGTATGACCAGTGAACAAATGAATTGAGTCATCAACAATATCATCTGCTGCATGCCAAACAAAATATTGTAAGATTCAAGTATCTACAAGTTCAACATACTCTTTTTACAAGATAGAACACTTTTGAGATTCAAACAGTAATCCGACATGTTTTGGAGCAGATTCAGCTGGAGAATGATATTTGAAAAGGATTGAATTGCAGTCTAAAACCCCCGGTGGTTGAAATTCCATAAAACTATATTAGAAATGTGATAGTCAGTACCTATTAATTAGAGCCTGGATAGTTTTTCTTAAATAAAGTTCTGATTTGTTTATTAGACCAGAAAAAAGGGGTAAAAAATATGGGCTATTGGACAGACTATCTATCTCCCATGCTCTTCTATACAGCAACTATTACTCTAAACACCTCTTTTAGTAGAAGTATTTCAAATCTAAATCCAAAGCAAAATATAATATCACAAATAGCATACCAGGATTTTCATTCTCAGAATCACTACCGCCCTCAGCATCAGGAAGATCTATATCCATTCAAAACCACATATATTAGTTATATACGTATGTATGTATATATATTACAATAAGAGAAGACACAAGAGAATACCTTCTTCGTCAATGGGGACTTCATCGATGATGTCATTATCGTCGAGGAAAACCTCACCATGGTCACTATCCATCCTCTTCTTCAAGCTTTCTCTGTTTCAATAGAATGCATAAGGTTTTCTTTTTGACGTTAAACTAACCATGAACCAAATTCACAGTTGATATTGCCAGAATGATCATTCTTAAAGAGGTAGCATTAACGAAATACTCAAAAGAATAACAAAGAAATCTGTATCTTCAATAGGAGATATGATACATAACCAGAAGAGCCTTTTATCAAACAAAGACCAATCTTTCTTAGAGTATGTTTGGTTCAGCTTTTGGAAAGTGAATAAGCACTTTTTTTCCCCTGTAAAAGCTATTTTAAAGAAAATTGAGTGTTTGACTATAAAATCCAAAAGCACTTTTGTCATAGAAATGACTTTTTTAGAAGCTGAAATACAATTTTTTGAGAAGCTCAAATTTGAAGCTTTTCAAAAAAGTACTTTTTAAGATCAATTAATTAATCTATTTTTAATTCCTTTTATTTTTATGTTTTACATATAATTTCCACAATACTTACAAACATATCTTTACGTTTATTTTGAGATTTATATAATATTATTTGACTTTTTATATATTTTTATATATTTTTTTATATTAGTTTTACTTATATTATAATTCATATAAAAGATTTGGTTAGATATACTTTTATTTATATTTTATATGGTTTAAAATTATATAATAATTAATATATTGTACTTTGCATATTGTTTAACATATTTT
>JANIJH010000225.1:423073-452417 GCA_024520975.1 Erythroxylum areolatum | reverse complement strand
ATCTGATGGGATGTTTGATTAATGGGTATGGAAAGGAGAACTAATAAAAAAATCTGATAATATATTATTATTGAATGAACAATATTTCTATATATTAGTTTAACGTATTACTCTGTACTTATCAGTCACGAGATGAATAAAAGTTAATCTACTAAAAAACAGAATTGTTACATAGGTAAGTGTTTTATTGTTTTAGCTTTTGGAGAATCAATAAGTATCTTTTTTTACCGTAAAAGTTATTTTTAAGAAAAATAAGTATTTGGTTATAAAATCTAAAAATACATTTTTTTCATAAAAATAGCTTTTTTAGAAGTTAAAATATAATTTTTGAGAAACTTAAATTTGGAGTTTTTTAAAAAGATACTTTTTATGTAGATTTTTTAAATCAATTAATGAGTCTATTTTTTAGTTATTTTTATCCTTATGTTTTTACACATAATTTCCACAATACTCACAAACACATATTCATGTTTATTTTGAGATTTATATAATATTATTTGACTTTTTATATATGTTTTAAATCCATATAAAAGATTTGGTTAAATATATTTTTATTTTTATTTTATATGGTTTAAAATTATATAATAATTAATATATTGTACTTTGCATATTGTGTAACATATTTTAAATAATATTTATATGCATAAATAATTTTTATTACAAAATAAAATATAGTTAAAATTAAAAGTGCTTTTTATTTTTATGTTGCCAAATAATATATCGTATGAAATTCTTTCAAAAAAGCTCTTTCTTAAATATCAGCCAAACAGTCAACTGACTTCTTCATAAAGCTATTTTTAGAAAAGTTCTACTCATAGAAGCTCATCCGAACAGGTACTTAGTTAAAAAAAAAAAAGGAAGAATATTAAAAGAAAAGCAAAGGGTTCCTCTCATTTACTTCCAGCTATCTTTGAATCATGTATTACAATTGGTTTCCTCACAAATAAATGATCAATCACTTCAATGAGCATACCCTAAAAATTGTGTGAAACAAGGTACCATAAATTCTGTCAAAGGGAACAGAAAAGAAAACAACCTGATGAACGATTATCGTTTAAAATGCAAGAAAAGATTGAAAAAGAAGAGGAGAAGCTCACCGGCGTTAGAAGAGGTCTCAAAGCAACGATATTCTCCTATGTATAGGTTTAGGGTTTTTGCTCCATAGTCGAGCAAGAGCGCGCGAGAAAGGGTTCTAGCTTTTGGGAGTTACTTCTCTGCTTTCTTCGTTAGTTGTAATAGGAATAGGACCGAAGTGTACCAAAGCCCAGAGAGAGCGACTAAAGTTGATAGCTTTTTGTATTGGGCCAAAATGAAGTTTTTACTTTTTAGATCAAGACTCAACTTTTGACTTGTCTAAGTAGGAGAAGAACCCCTTCATAAAGCCCAAGGCCATGTATATATAATAGAATAGTTTGTGATACTTTGTTTAGACATACGCAGAACAACCTTGTAACTGTGTTGCGGAAGTCGACGTTCAGAGCTCCGCCCATTTCTCCTCCGTGTCTTATTCTTCTTCTTTTCTTGCCATTGAAAGTAAATTTCTTTTATCCTTTTACTTGCATAAAATTGCGTATGAATTTGAGATTTGAGAAAAAGATTGAGGATTTAAGAGGGAAAGACGGGGCATTTTGAGTGTACAAGGTAAAGTTTAGTTCTTTTTCTCCTCAATTTCTCTCGAATGTATTTATCCCAATGTTTGGTGTGAAGTCTTCCTCATTTGAATTTCCTTTTTCATTTTCTTGGAGTTGTTGAGATCTAATGAGTTGGGACTGATATTGGAAATGGGGATTGGGGCTGATAGTTTAATGGGTTGTTGGCTGGTTGGTTTTTGTGTAAAGAACTATGGTTTGTGGCCTCTGGCTGTTGCTATTACCATCATTAGAAGAATTTCCAGAGTGAGTTGGAGGGTGAAAGTTGTTCTTTTGAGCTTCAATGTCCAAATACTAATGCGAATAGTTTTTAATACATAGAGTTTGTTGCATTATCTAGATTCTGCAATCTTCTTCTTATCTATTATATTCTCTGGATCTTCTCTGATACCTATTTCTATTTGTTCTTTGAACTCTTTGTGCTTGTTTACTTTGGTTTAATTTTACCTGATTCAACATTTTTTTGTTCGTAAGGACTTTTTAAAATTTTCTTTCCTCATATAATTAAGGGTTTCAAGAATGTATACGTAGTTAAAATCAATTACATCGCTTCTCATACCTTCCGGAAGGAAGCTCCTTACTTGAGAAGTTTAAGGGATTTGGACTCTATTTATGCAGATGTTCTGTTGCATTTTAGAATTTAACTTCTATAATTTCTATTGCAGGTGGTAGTTGGACAAGTTCTTTGATTATCATAGGATAAAGGATACACCTTTATTGTATTTTGTTACTGCTTAGTGGCTTGTTTATATAGTTATAGTTGATAGTATGAGTGGTGCCCCTAAAAGACCCCACGAAGAGGTTGGTCATTCCTCTTCTTCCAAATACTGCCATGAAGATGTAGGTCCATACCCAAAGTTGACATCAGCAGCTTCAAATGAATTCCAGCCAGCCTATGAAACGAGTGCAGATGGTCGGATGGCAAAAATTCCTCGCAGTGAGTCCCGTGATGTTGATAGAAGATCACCTCTGCAGTCTGTGTATCGTATGCCTTCATCCTCGTCAGATTTACATGTAGATCCTCATTCAGTTGCTTCTGAAAGCAGGTTGGATCCAAAAGAATCCAAGGAACATAAAGATCATTGGGTTGAGAACCGAGACCCTCGGAGTGAAGTGAGGGATATGCACAGTGAGGTGAGGAGGGATTCGCAAACTACTAAGGGCGAGAAGGATGTAAGGTTCGAGAGTAGAGGGGATGATATTAAGGAAACAAAATTTGATAAAGATGCTTATAATGAACTGAAAACTGACATTAAGGCAGATAAGGATAGTTTTACTCCGGTGAGTGGCCAATTGAATTGGAGAGAGCCAAAAGAATATCATAGAGGGAAAAGGTATTCAGAATCCCCAGGTGGCCATGTAGATCCCTGGCATGTAGCACGAAGTAATTCTCAAGGCCCAGTTGAAATCGGAAAGGAAGGTCCAAGCATTGAAGAAAGGGATCATACCGAAACACATGAGGCAGTTGGTGAAAACAAAGTTGATCTAAAAGGTGAGGACAGATTTAAAGACAAGGACAGAAAAAGGAAAGAGATAAAGCATGGGGAGTGGGCAGATAGAGACAAGGAAAGAAGTGAGCGCAGGAGCAATATGCAGGCTGGAAACACCAGCAATGACGGCAAAGAATCAGCTAGGGAAGAGAGAGAAACTGAAAAGTGGGAGAGGGAGAGGAAGGATCTTTCAAAGGAGAGGGAGAGGGAGAGGGAGAGGCTAAAAGAGAGGGAAAAGGACCGAACAAAGAGAGAATCTTGGAATGGAGTAGAAAAGGAGATTTTGCAAAATGAGAAAGAAGCTGGAGATGGATCTAAGATACCTGAACAGGAAAATCCATCTGCAGAGCAGAGAAGACAAAAAGATTTTGATAACTGGAAAAATCTCGATCGTGAAGCTAGAGACAGGAGAAAAGAAAGAGATGCTGATCTGGAAGGAGATAGATCTGATAAGCGCAATAGGCTTCATGACAAGGAAATGGATGATGGAGGTGCAGATGGTGAAGGAGCTACAGAGAGGGAAAGGGAAGTTATCAATTATGGAATCCAGCAGCGGAAGAGGATGCTTCGGCCAAGAGGCAGTCCACAAATGGTGAATCGTGATCCCCGTTTTAGGTCTCGCCCTCAGGAGAATGAAGGGTTTGTCCTACAAATGATTTCAATTGGCAATTTATTTGGAAACATATTTTGATTTTGCACATAATAATATGAAGCTAGGTTCTAAACCTTTTTGTTTTTTTCTGGATATGGAAGTTTTGGATCTGCTTATTAGAGCTAACTGTACCTTAGGTTCATTTTTGTGCTGGCAATAAATTTTTCTTTCCCTTTCACACTGATAAGCTATTGATTACAGGAAATTTATGTTCAGTTAGCTAAACTGCTGGCATAATGACTTTGTCTGAGGGACTTACCGTGAAAGATTTTCCATCTTTCTCGTTTGACACCTGCTAGTGGAATATACACTGTACTCAACCTTAGTTTGATTTCCGAGTGATAAGATATATGCTGAAAGTAATATGGTTTGGAAGTATTAGGCAATGCATCATCTTTTAATAGAGTTCAATATTGTAGATTACTGATATTTGTATAAAACACTTGCAACATTTTAGAATTATAAATTGAAAAATCCAAACCATATTTGCTTATGTCATCTCTGACCACTCTAGTTTGCTAACACAATGAATATTTTTGCAAATACTCTCCCCTTACTTGTTTAAATTGCTTTGTTAAGCATACTGTAACCATCTGTTCTTTGCTCTTATTTTGCAGACCTCAAGGTAAGCTGTTCTATTCCATGTTGAGTTGGATGTTGGCACTTTGTGGCCTACGTGAGGGAACGTGACTATCAAACAATGCTAGCTTAAGAGAAATTACAGAGATTTTTACAACTTTAACTTTTCCTACGTCTTCTGACTTCTATATTGCAAAGATATTTTGACTTTAGGCTTGTGTGTGTGCTAATTGCATCCTTTCATATAGCAAAAGTTCTGGGTCAAATGAGTGTGCAGATTTATGAAAATTGAGATTTATCGAAACAGTTTCTATGATGAACAAGTTGTGCTGTTGATGATTGCCACTCAAATTCTTATGGTATATATATATGTGTGTGTGTGTATAATATGTATATGTGTAAAAGATTTCTTCTATATTGCAATATAACCCTATCACAATATTCACATACTAGCAATATTAATTACGTAAAAATAAGATGATTTGTGTGGTTCACTGGCTCTTACTGTATAAAAACTGAGTTGATTTATTAAGTGACGATTGTTTAATGCTTCATATGGATTAGAAAAAACCACATTTTGTATAGCATTGCAATTTGGAAACTCTATGGTTTAATTTGCGTGGGCATGGCATCTTAAGCTGCTGGTGCTTCAGGTAAATCTGAGGTATCTTCTGTGGTTTATAAAGTTGGTGAATGCATGCAAGATCTGATAAAATTGTGGAAGGAGTATGTATCATCTCAATCTGACAACAATGGTGGAAGCACTCATAATGGCCCCACTCTTGAAATTCGAATACCAGCTGAGCATGTTACTGCTACGAATCGTCAAGTAAGAACTTGCTGCTTAATGATGTTGTTATGCTTTCATAAGCTTGCTTTATCAGCCCTTTTCTTGCACAGAAGCCATTTCTTATCTATAGTTTAGTTGGTGTTCTGCCTTTTCATTTTTTTGGAACGTCTTTTTGTCTTGTCATAGCTCATAAGAAGATTATGATCATAATTTGATTTGGTTGGATGATTAACTTGTCAATTTAAATCTGAGTGTTTCATTTTAATGGAGAAAATTTAAACATCAATTCCTGCTACTAACTACTAGTGGCTTACCAAACAGCTTTAGATTAGGCTCGTTAGTCTCCTATAAAGTCTTGACAGCCTAATTTAGGGATACCATTCCGTCCTTTAGTACCCAAAAAATGTTCTTTAAGTGTTTGTTAAAGGTCTACCTAATCTAGACTATTGACTGGGAAGAAGGGCCATTGACACTAAGCATGTGGATCAAACAGTTAATCTGTTTGGATCTTTTTGAAAATGACAAAGAGTTAGAAGTTGTTCAGGTCAATGTTTATGACACCTTTTGCACGGTTCCACAGATGAGAACTGATGTTGGAAAAAGTATATCAGTATGCATATATTTTTTATGTATAGCCACGGATTTTTAATTTTACAGGTAATGGTTAATGTTTAAAAATGTGGTCGTAGATGGTACCCTTGCTTGTTGAACATCAAACTAGCACCGTGTGTTTGATCCTTCTGACTTTTAAGGTTATGAGCAATTGTTTTGTATTCATCTACATGGCACAGCTGGGATTTTGAAGTTGCCTGTAATTCATAGTTATTTATATTCTATCTTGTTTGCAAGCTTGCCCATCTTTTTTGCTACATTTTCACAGTTTCTGAGTTTTTTTAAAAAACTTTTCTGTGAGCAGGTAAGAGGTGGCCAGCTATGGGGAACAGATATATATACAAACGACTCTGATCTTGTGGCAGGTAATTTGTTATATTATCAAGAGTTGGTGGCTAGGTTTTTCTTAATATATGTGTTGTAGAATTTGACAAATGGATGCATAAACTAACACTTATCTATCGATCTTGTTACAGTTCTTATGCATACAGGTTACTGCCGTCCCACTGCCTCTACTCCACCACCTGCCATTCAAGAGTTGCGTGCTACAATCAGAGTGTTGCCTCCACAAGATAGTAAGCACTTACTTTCAAGTTTCTACATAAAGCAATAGACAGCTTGGTTACATTCATATAAAACATTAATTTGTATTTGGATTTTGATATTGAGCCTTTGATTTTTGTTTTAGGCTACACATCCATGCTGAGAAATAATGTACGATCCCGTGCTTGGGGTGCTGGAATTGGTTGTAGCTACCATGTTGAGCGCTGCTGCATTGTTAAGGTGGCAAAACACTATCTATACTTGTTTCCTGTACATTCCTTCAGCCGGATGCTTCTAATGGTTTATACATTGTTTAAGTTATTCATTTTATTGGTCTCAGAAAGGAGGTGGAACTATTGATCTCGAGCCTTGTCTAACACATACGTCTGCTGTAGAACCTACACTTGCTCCAGTGGCTGTTGAGCGGACAATGACAACACGAGCTGCAGCTTCGGTATGTCCTAGTAATATAAACATGAGTTCATTCCTCGTTGCTCTACCTTTTGAATATGTGGAGGTTTTCCAAGTTTTCTTCAAATGTGGCATGATACAGACGAAGTAACTAGATTAATAGGATATAACTAATCGGTTACTTGCATCTGTTAGTAGGTGGTGTTATTGTTGGCCTCTCTTTAAGCCTTATAGTACTTATATAGAACTTGGATGGAGGAGGTAAATCTGAAGGTCTGTCTTGGGATTCGAAGGTTGCAGGGAACAGTTCTCATGATCTGCAACAAAATCGTCTTTCCTTAGGTGTGAATTATACAGAATTAAACACCTGTCAAAACCACGTATAATTTGGTACTAATAGTTGGCCACCATGTGCTTTTTGTATTGGGGAATAACTATTCTTGAAATAAATATATGCATCAATGTGTAAAAGACAAATGATTAGAGATTGTATACACTGATACTAAATGCATCATGATCTGAGTTATTTATTCGTTTCTGTTTTTGCAAATTTGATATGCTTATTTACCATCTTTTCTCTTTCAGAACGCATTGCGACACCAAAGATTTGTACGTGAAGTTACAATACAGTACAATCTATGCAATGAGCCATGGTACATTTTTCATTAGATACAGACTTTTACTAGTTGGTTAAAGCATGAAATTTTCATATCTCATGAACTTGGATAGGTTGTTTTCTCTTAGTGGTGCAACTCAATTCCATTCCGCAGGAAGATTTTGAGCAAGTTAGCCTGCTTTTAACTTTTAAATAGGATTGACCTATACAATTTTGTTGTTATTTGTGCAAACTTGGCACAAATGGTGACATTTATCTCGCCAGATTCTCTATCCTGTAGTCTGTTTCCCATTGGCTGCGGACCAGTTAGTGATGAAAAAGTGGTTGATGCCTGTTTTCCAAGTAGTGGCATGATGAAAACTGATTTCTTATTCATTGTGGTGCAAAACCATAAATCACCATCGAAAACCTTAAATTATCTATCATTTGAAGAGGTCAATGTAAATACTATCAATTCTCATCTTCTAAATGGTTTGAAAGATTTCCTGTTCTGCTTAAAATGAATGGCTAATAAAGATGCATCTTTTAATTCTTGGCATTTATGCAATGGTGCCATACTAAAACTCACTAATGAAAAATACCACACCAAGAGTCTTTGTGCAATCTACTTTCCTTTTTGCTCGTAGGTATACATGCATGCTTACACCTGAACACGTGCATTCTCTCAGCTTTTCTAGATAATTCATATTTTTTATTTCCATGTTTTTGTTTAGATATTACAGTGGTGCTCTGTGCAAGGCACCTTAATATTGCATTTAACTCTCTGGTTATCTTCTAAGTTCTAACCCATAAATTAAGGGAATCTTTGATGTGCTTATCAGTCTCCATGGTTGATAATTTTTACAGGATAAAGTACAGCATCAGTGTTGTGGCTGACAAGGGTTTGAAAAAGCCACAGTATACTTCTGCACGTTTGAAAAAGGGTGAAGTTTTGTATTTAGAAACACATTCATGCAGGTAATGTAGTTCTTACATATTAGTTCTTTGGTTGATAAATCCTGAATTTTGGGCATGATTTATCGTTTCTCCCTTCTTTGTTTTTTCTTTTATGTTTTTAATTTTTCCTGCTTATAGGAACACTTTGCTCTTAGCTGTGTTACATGCTTGTAAGCATAATCAGAGGAACTTTTTGTTTTCCTTTCTGTATTGGCATAAACTACATATTTAATTTCTAGCTTTTACATGTGTAGTTCTGATCAAAACAAGTATGGAAGCTGCTATATTTCATACTGATGGTTGTAGCTTGCACTTCCTTTCTTCTGTCAACGAGAATGTGAAGCGTAATGCAACTGACATTCTGAATTCTCCGGTCTAATAAGACTGGCAGGAAGTTGCATCCCTATGCCAACTATAATTCCCTGAAATCTGTGTTTTCCTATTCATATTTCATTGTGCCTTATATTCCTCTTCCTCCTAAAATTGTTGGTACAAAAATCTTTGATTCTTTGGAAGTTTGAGTAGTTAAAACCACAAAACAAGTATGATGATGGTATGCTTACAAACCTCTGCTGAAGGTATGAGCTATGCTTTACTGGCGAAAAAATGATAAAGGCAGCTCAATGTACTTTGCCGCATGAGGAGACTGAGAAGGTCCACAATCATCATCAACATTCCTCAAATGGTGATAAGACTGACTCCGATACTGTCCTGATTGACGCATTTCGATGGTCTCGCTGTAAGAAACCTTTACCGCAGAAAGTCATGCGGTCAGTCGGTATCCCACTGCCTGTAGAATATGTTGAGGTATTCTTCTTATTCTTTTGTTCTGCATCCATTTGTCCTTAGAAGCGAAGTATCCCTCCGAAATGTCTTCAAACCTCAAAATGTTTTTGCATCTTACTGTGATTTGGCTAGATGTGCATTGCCACATTCACTAATATATTTCTACTTTATGCTTTGTCAGCTAGGAAACTTTTTGTTCCTTTTTTTATGAATGTTCTGTACATTGCCTTAAGATTCTAGTTATTGCTCAAATTGTTGAACATTTTTGGACACACAAGGAGTTATAGCACACTCTAATCCGAGAAACTACATTATCCGACGTTGCTACGGAGAGGATGTCGGATATTATGAACATTTCCAATGTCTGTGACTTGTTACATGTTCAAAATAACCTGCCTTTGCTAACATGTTGCCAGAAAACGTGAGTTGTACAAAAGTATTAGCTTTCATTCTGATTTAATGCCTTTCCATTTGATCCAATGTTTCCATTTCCTATCTCTTGTAAAGGTTCCAACGTATTGACTAATAGCTTTCATGCTCAAGATGCTTAATTTTGCAACTGAGGATCTGACGGCATCAGTCTTTGAATTCATTTCGTTTTTCTTTTGTCGATCCCCATATAAATGCCTCATCTTTGATCTTTAAACTTGAACAGGTATTGGAGGAGAACCTGGATTGGGAGGATGTGCAGTGGTCACAAACTGGCGTTTGGATAGCTGGAAAAGAATATTCACTTGCCAGGGTGCATTTTCTGTCACCAAATTAGCTGTACATGAATGCTGTCTTTGGTACAATATGGTGTATTTGTGACCCCCTTTGGATGTACAATGTGATGCTGAGTTTACTAAAAAAAAGTGTTTAAATCATAATCTGCTTTTAATGTACAAATGTGCCAAAATATCAAGCCCTCGAGCAGGAAATGACACAAGGGCATTTATGCAGAAGAGGAATCTGCCATTAAAATGTATCGTTACAGGACGGGAGGGAAAATGAGTTGAGTCAGGGTGAAGAGTCGACTGCTACCTGATGCAACTGGTGATTTGCACATCTATAAACAGAAGAATTTCAAAAAAACAATGCTGATTTCTGAGAGTTTAGGATGATGGTCTTTTCGGACTCCTGAAATTTAAGCTTATGAATATAAGCCTATTCAACTGCTCCATCCTGCACAACTTCCATTCCTTCATCGACATCAAAAAGGTTGCATCAAGAACCAAATTCAGAGCCCTAGTTGCTCCATGAAGACACCTAAATATGGCATAGACACCTAAATTCACAACTGCAAGCAAGACTGACCTTAATAACACGGAGTTATCTGCAGATCATACCTCTAACGCTCACTTAAGATGCCAAATGAGTTTTAATCCATATAAGAAGGTAAGTCACTACAGTTTATGGACAACGTTTCAAATTCTTTCAAGACATAGATAAAAGGGCCAGAAAGTATCAGTCCTACTTACAAAATTGGATGCAGTTAGACAAAGAAAAGTACTCAGCTCTGAAATAATCTATAAAGCAACTTTACTATCTAAAAGAACTAATTCTATCAATCACCATTGATCCCATTTCTGTTCGAAGTCATCCCACATCACAGCTGCAATTGAATCTCGCAAAGAAGAAGCAATATGTTCTTGTATGGTTGATGTTAACTGCATATCAGGTTGGTCATCAAAATCAGGCAATTCTTCTACTGTTACCCCTCCAACACTAGCAAACAACCAATCATTCTTTTCTTCCTGTCGGATGTAATTATGCAGAACACATGCAGCAATAACAATATCCCTTTGGATATAAAATCCATATTGAGGGGCAAGCCTAAGAATAGGAAATCGAGTTTTGAGCACATCAAAAGACCTCTGGATGACATTTTTGAGTGACGCATGCCGGTGATTAAATAGTTCCTTTGCATTTCTAGGTATCTGGTTAGCACCCCTAAATTCGTGAAGGTGATAGCGAACTCCTGGATATGGAGCAATGAATCCTTCCATATTTACATATCCCAAGTCAACCAAGTAGTATTTTCCTGCAATGATGAGAAAAAAATTAGAAGTTGGCCATTGAATTCAGTTTTGTAATAACAACAAGCAAATAACAGTTAAAAATGCATGATCCAGTATACATACATATATACACTAATATTTGATTCGATATCCTACTTTACAGGGTGGGGGTGCGAAAAGAGAGAGGGAACCTTCAGGTATGTGAGGAAAATTCTGATCAGGATCATCCAGTACAGCTCTTAATATGTGTGAATCTGCGACTGAACCCTCCCAGCCAGGATAAACAAATATAAACTGTAGGTCAAATGTACAAGCTGCCAATACATTCTGCGATAGAAAACCTTTTCTATTACGAAATCTAGATTGGTCTTTGGCTGGTACATGAGCAGGAAAGTGCATCCCATCTATAACCCCAATACAATCCTGAGTTAAAACTGAGGAAGTGAGTAGGATAAAACAGGAGGGAAGTGGGTAGGATAAAACAGGAGGGAAGTGAGTCGGATAAAACAGTGCACAAAAAAATGAGACAAAAAGGTTTTATACACGAGTATACCTTGAAATAAGGGCGCAATCTGTTACTACAAAGGATTTCTGGAGGAGTGGCAAGAGGCGGTGATTGTAGGAATTCACGTGAAAGTGACTTGATTGCCTTCAAAACATTATTGAAATGCCTGCTAATGGTTTCACCTGAATGCTGAAATCGTTCTTGAATGACTCTGTTACGCTCATTATGACCGATGATGTTCATGAAAATCCCCAGCTGTTCCTCTATCATAACACCAGCAGTATCATGCAGTAAGCCTCTATCTCGCATGGTGCTGCATAATTTGAGGAAAACATGTTTTTCCATTCGAAACATTTCACGACATACATCAGGATGCCCATCCAGCATGTTCATCATAAAGCTAGATCCCTTGGGAGACAAATTAGAAAGAAGTTGACCAGTTATACTTTTATAATAGTAATAGCCAGCAGCTGCAGCAATTAGTTCCATCTCGTCCAATTCTACATCAAGGTCGTTCACACCAGCTGAAGTATCCGTAGGAATTGAATTAAAATGCAGTACATCAGAAATGTAAGTAGTTAAGGTACATGGATAAAACTATTGCTCTGGCATGCATTCTATTATGAGATCAAAGCGGAGGAAGCAAAATCAAATGAAAAAAGAGAACTCAAATTGCTCTTGTCAATAGCATTTAATATATCAAACTGATAGAAATCTATCAAAAAGTCAAGTTTTTACAAAAGGTATAAGTTCCATAAGCCCTCTAAGAATCCTACACTAAAAGACAACTTAAGATAAGTGAAAAACAATTAAATTAATTAGACGAAGCACTGCACTTTCCCTGCAACCACAGCAAGCGTTTCTCAGTCTTGAGAGATATAAAAGTCTCCCGTGCAACTGGGTTCTCAAATAGATCCAATGCAAGAAAGTAAATATGTTGATCAACACCTTGCATCTCATCCAAGACTTTAATACATTTGCTTACTGAAAACCGGTCTTCGCTTTTCATAATTGCGGCTGCCCTCATCTTGGAAGCAGCTGCAATTTCAAGCATTGCATCCACAATAGCATCACCGGTAGCCTTGCGACTCCTTTTGCGGCGGCCACCTCCGCCACCAGTTGGGGTGACTGATTGATGTTTATTGTGTCCATCAACAGTATTTAAATCATCAGCAGAGCCAGAGGAAAGATCTTCATCAACATAATTCATGTCTGAACATAAAGCAAAAAGCAAAACACTTCAACTCCACCTCCTTCCTAATAATAAATTCCAAAGCACTTCCCTAAGATTCTCTCATTAACAGAATGAATAAGTATTTCTTCTATAACTAAACTAGCGAGAAACCAAGTTCACGATCAACATAGCCAGGATGACCATTCTTAAAGAGAATAATAAAGCATCCACGAAATACCCGAAAAAATGAGAAGGGAAAACGGTAATCTTCAATAGGAACTAGGTTACAACAATGAGAAGAGCCTTCGATGAAACAAAGATCACTCCTTTTCAGTCAATAAAGGAAGAAAATCTGAAGGAAAAGAAAAGGGTTCCCCTTAATTTAAGTTGTACTGTCTTTGAATCATTACACTAGGTTGGTTTCCTCAAACAAGCAAGCAATCATTTCGAAGTTGATACCCTAAATTGTGCGAAAGAACATATCCTGAAATTCTCTCAAAAGGCAAAAAGGAACAAAGAAAAGAACTTTTGAACCATTTTCGCAGGAAATTTAAGAAAACAGAGAAGCTTACCGGCGTTAGTAAAGGAACGATCTTTTCTTACGAGTTCAGTCTTCAGTGCTTTTGCTGTCTAATAGAGCGAGCAATTGGGTTTTGGGTTTTGGGATTTCCCAACACTACTCTACTTAGAAGCTCCTTAATTGTACCAAAGAACACATCTTGTGAAGGACCCACCATCTAAATAATGTAAATAAAAATTATTATCATTATTAAAATTACAAATTAACTAAATAATTCGTTTTTAAATAAATTACTTAACTAATTATCAATATAAACAAAAAAATTAAGTGATGAATTCAATTCGATTCAACTACTTTGGTTGTGATTCAAATCTATACATCAGAAATTTGTCAAAATCTGGAGTTGAATTGCTTCCAAATTAACAATCTTTCCAAACCTAATCTAGTCCTAGCTCGCGATGTTAGGCCTGAGATGATATGTTCATTAAAGCCATTCTAACAGACACTAACTGTTTATACAACTCCTTCACTTTTCCCTCCAAAAGGACCATACCCTCTTCTAGTGTCCCACTGTTCTTCCTCAACTTGTCAAGAACTCCATTTTGGTAGTCTGCAGATTGCAACACTCGATCCTTCAATTCTCTAACCAAATTGACCGTCTCAATCATCAGACTCAGACCTCCATCTCCATTCTTTTCACTCTCCATCGACCTGCCTCGCTCTTGTAACTCTTGCAATGAACACGACCACGACGAACTCAACAACCTTGTTCTCCTAGAATGTTGCAGTTTCGATGATGTGGGCCTGAAAGATAGAGCCTTTCTCAGAATCCCACGCACAGTTTGTGCTACCTCTATGGACCCATCTAAGATCTCGTCCAGTCCTTCCAGGTTGGTTGGAGAGCCATTGACGTTGGCTAGCTTATTCCTTGAAGATTTCTTCCTTAAGCCTGATTCTGCGGAACTCGACCTTCTTTCGATAGCTTGGCATGTGTCCAACGCTTCTCTTGCTCGAGCTACGGTGGTTGGACCCAAATATTTCTTATCAAGCAAGTGTGTGACGATTTTCAGCAGGTTTACGTACTCCTGGATGCTCTCTACTTTCTCCAACAATCGGTTACAGCCATCGAGCATCTCTGTATTGTTGTTGAGGTAGTTCTCGATGATTTGGGGGTCCAAATTTGCAGAAGAAACTCTGGAAATGGACTGGAGGGCTATCTTTTGAGTGACAATGGAAGCGTTTAGTGCCTGACATAGCCAACCAGTTTTATCTACAACACAAGGTGACGATGAAAGGAGACAGTCTAACTCCTCCGTGACTTGTTGGTCAAATGGGGTGCTGATCGGAAGAGGAGTGACGGCTGGAGACGGCGATAGGAAGCGTAAGGAGGAGAGAGTTCTAAGGATTGTTGATGGCTTCATTTTTTGTTGTTATTCGAGTTGAAGAGCAAAGATGTGTGCTTGAGATCCATAAATACATATATACACACACACATGCACAAGATTCATTGCACGGCAATGCATATCATATAATAATAAGGTAAAGGTGAAGAACAGATCGAGGTTGGATTTGAAGGAAGAAACAGAAGAAAAGGTGGGAGCCACTTGTATCCCATAGATGGATTGCTTTGAAGAAAGGGATATGTAGAAAATAGAAAGTGGAAGTGGACATGATTGGTGAGAATGAGCTGTCTTAGATACCGTGTCAAGTGCTACGTACGAAGAGACCTACTTTAGATCGAGTTTCTAAGATTTATCGATGTTCTTTAACATGTATGATTGTGAGCACTATAACCTCTACATTACACGTACTTTAGCTACAATTATCAGTTATCAGAAGGGGCTAAACACAGTTCATATGGGAATGAAAAGGGAAGATCTTGAACAAGATTTTAGCTTAAACTCCAGTGAATGATATGTGATAATCTTTAGTATAGGAGCTGCATATTAATGGTAACTGATATACATTTGCATTTGCTTATGTTCTAATCACCCATCTTCATCCTTTTAGTTACTTTTTCTCAGGGTTCTTGTAATGAAGCAATGAGAAAATGGAACTTCAATTCAGCAGTGCATGGAAAGGAAAATGGACATTTCTTTATGATAATCTTGTCTGTTGGGATGCAAGAACAGAGACTTTGGAAGGGGTGAAGTTTGGAGACATGTTCATGTGATTCGTAAAAAGAGAAGCTCCTCTTTTGTCTGTGTTTTTTTGTGCATTAGAGACTGGACAGTGCAGAACTAGAAAACCCCATATTTGTTTTGATGGGAAAGATTAGATCTTGCGAAAAAACATAAACAAACAATGGAAACATTAGTGCGGAGAACATGACCATGAGCATGAACATGAACAAGTAACAATGATTGGTACGAAAAAAGGGCCTACTCCGTACCACCTTTATGTCCTCCAATGATAAGGCAACTTGTAGAGTTAATAATTTAGTTAGGTTAAGATGATAAGTCTAATTATAATAACGGATGTTGGATTGATGCCCCCAACTTATTTCCAAATGATTGAGGACTTGTGCATTGAATGCAAACTAGGTAATTGATTAACTCATGATGCAAAGTACTTCAGAAATCATACAAAAACCAAATATGTTCATATGTAGAATTGTGGTTCAACATTGTATCTAAAAATGTGCATATTTTTATCTACTTCAGTTGGTTCTACCTCCCCAACAACAGCAAAGAAAAGACTGTCTCCGCTCTAGATCTCTTCATAAGCCCAAAGGAACCCTCCCAAACAATTACACGAAATAGAACCGTAATTAACTTGTTAAAGTCATGGACTACCTAATACTTTCTGTCAAGATAGTGTAGCTGCTATATCCTTATGAAGCAAAACAGAAACCTAGACTATTAGAACCAGTTCCAAAAATGAGCTACTACATGCACTAACGCGGAAACAAAAGGCACTGAAGTTGAGAGCAGAATAAGGGCCAAACACAAATGAGCACGAGCCGATTAGCGTCATTTATTCCAAATTTTTTAAGAGCCTGAATAGACCAGCTGCTTCCCTAATTCGTGAGAACTCAATGCAAAATGCTTGCACTTCAATGAACAGATCCTTTACTGCAAAGCCACAAGCAATTGATCAAAATGAAGCAAAATATGAATGCTGCAGTTGAATGTAGAAGAAAGATAACTCAAAGGCAAGTGATTTAAACAAACACCGAGGTGAGTCCATACTAATGCAACATATTTCTAATTTTTGGGAAAACAAGGACCATGCAAATCATAGCAAAGGTCATTAATGAATCTGGCACAAAACTAGTTAAGAACTCATGAATGAAAATCTCAAATCAGAAACAATGTTGGTGACTTGAAATCACACCCACGTGCACTCACTATGTTGACAGCACCACCTTTGTGCTTGTTATATTTCCAAATTTAAACTAATTTCTCTTTTAGAAGTATTTACCTTCCATCTTTGCTATCTAGCATTTTGACATAATCGTTTATCTCACTACCACGAGTTTGTCAAAGAAGAGTAAAAACTCACGTCTAAAGACAAGTTCGATTGAATGAAAATTTCTCATCAGCTCAGCTTTTCCTTAATTCTACAGCATACACTATTTTGAGATGTTTTTACTTAACATGCTTAAAAAGTTCTGAGAACTGTGCTTTCCTTAGCATATTTAATTTGTAAATTTTCTACATTTACATATTTCACATATGTTTCCATCATCAATTATCAAGTTTATCCCCCAATATCAATCCAAGATGAAGAAATAAATATGTTTTCTTTTCATGTTCCCGCTGATTCCTTAATTCACGTCGTACCACTCTCTTTTATTTTCTGATTCTGTCAAGCCTCACAGAACATATATACATATGACATTCACTTAGATCTGCTAAATGATAAAAGGGCTAATAAAGCCTGGATGGCCAACAAATCAAAGGGTACTAAAGCAATAAGAAAGGGAGTTTACTTACCATCAATGATTCTATTTCGAATCAGACTCTGCAGGAAAACACAAACAAGTCTGACTAGTCTGTTTTGCATGTACTTGTCCTGGAAAAAGAAAGTTAAGAGTAAGGATTCTAATGCCCTATATAGCTAAAACTTGAAGTTCAACAAGCTTAACAGACTTCAGAACAATGTATGGTCATTCATTTGCATGTGTAATGAACCATAAAGTAGCCCAATGTACATTGACTAATTGCTGTCAGTTAATAAAACAAACATTTACTAATTATAAACTATAACATCTTCACATAAATTAGAAGAAGATGATAAAGAAAACAAAAGCAAAGAGGTAACTTCTCCAATGCAGAAATTTCCATGGGAGAAATTTAAGTCTCCTAGTTTCTGGCATTTCTTTCTCTCTTTTTTCTTTTTTGTTTTCTTTAGTTGGTGTATCTTCTTGGCTGTAATATTTTTCCTTTTGGAAGACCTAACATAGTAAAACTTCATTAACATAATTGAAACATTCAACAAAAGGAGCAAACTATTTATTGGGGGATCTCCCCACCCAATTCTGATACTCTCCATTTTTAGCAATAAAGGAAATCTACTACAATACAACATGGGAAGTATGTTTCCATGCACTTTAGCTATATCTAATTGTTTAACATGAATAAAGCACAATGATAACAAACAAACTAAAAAAAATAGCTACCAGCGTGACAGTGAAGGTACCTTAATATTTTCGCATGATGATATACAGTTAGTTATATACATGCGGACAAATTCTTTTGGAAGTTCAACTGCTGTTGTTAGTCTGTTCACCACTTCCATTGAGTGGAGGCTCATCTCCATACTAACTAGTACCGTAAAATAACTGTATAGATAGAAAGAACAACAAAGAAAACTTAAAAGTAGGACCGCTACAATTATATGTTCATTGGGTGTGTGTGGGTGCTCGTGTTTGCTGTGTCTAGACACACAAAGGCACAGGTGTCGGCAGAGAGACATACTCAGCAATTTCAGCAGAATTTATCAACTTAGTAAGAACTTCAACTGCAATCAGGGGATTGTTCTCCACCAATTCCTGAGGAAAATACAAAAATGCCTTCAGACTTCAAGATCAAGTGATGTTAATATCGTTAATTATGTGCGGACTCATCAAACTGCATACAGGAAGTTTCCTTGGTGTCAATCCACAGTGATATACAAGCTTAGGGTCATTCGTCAACTCCACCACAACTTGCTGGACAAACAAAAGCTTTTAGTCACTCCTTTGTTTCTTGTAATGATATAGACAGACAAAAAAATAAATGCACAGTTTCTAACACAAGTCATTTTTAGCAAGGGTCTATGTCTTGTCCAGTCAAAAAGTTTAAAGCCTCGTATGTTAGATAATCCAGGCTCATCTCATCCTAGATTATACATGAAGAACACGAGCAAGTCAAATTCTAGTATGAATTTAGGAATGAACATATTCTGTATTGCTAACTGAGGGAATCATTTTAATGAATCAAACATCATGATTTTTCCCAAATGAATCAATTCACCATTTCAGACCAGTTGAATGCTGTTTAATTCTCCTGTGACAATCTTTTGGAATCCTTTAAATTTCTTCTTCTTACCATTTGGGCTTACATTAAATAGTCAAAGACTTGCTCCGCTAGAGGAAAGATAGGAGTCACTTACTCAGCTACCTATTAGTTATCATGTAGAATTTAAAATTGATTAATTTCATATAACCAATAAGACAAAAGATAGACTTATAAATTGCTTCTAGCATCTAATATGTCATTTTCGGAAAAATTTTTGACAAGGATGGAAGGATCTTCGATCACTATTATTAATGAAGAGTATCAGTACCTCCTGTTGCGCAGGTGCCAATGGTCCTTTCAAGGCTTTTGCAATTAAATCCCTCACTGCTGCTCCTCTGCTTGTGTCAGCACACATACCATGATCCCAAACAAGCTCGTGATTGTTGTCAGGGTTGAGCCATACAAGCTGAAGAAAACATGGGAAGTAAAAGGAAGGACTTCCAGTAGTTAATTAAATAAAGAACAAAGAATGCACTTACCTCACCATCTTGTATTGGCAATATTGGTGGGCGAGGCCTGCTCCATTGAGGGCGAATTCCTTCTAGTGCCAAGTTTGCCAACAAAGCGGTGACAAGCTCATCCCTATCTCCAGATCCAAGTTTAGGTTTAACTCCAGGTTGCAAATCAAACCTACAATGTAATCCTTATCATGCAATAGTATGAAATGCAAGAACTGATTCTGAATTTCATTGTATATCTCAACAGATGTTCCTTCATTACAAGTTACATACTCTGGTGAATTTGCATCACAACCAACGGGTACATCAGGGTCTGGCACAACATTCTTCACTGACACAGTTCCAAACAAAGAATTATAAGGTTCTGGATGTACTTTATCACAAAACTGATGCTGCAACTGTTCTAGCGGTGGGAATGTCTGGTAATGAGAATATAATATTAATTAGCATAAGAATGGTAAAAGAAGCAACAAAATACAAAGGTTCAAAAAGACATCCCAAATGCCAGGTCACGAGCCTGAATAGTTAGACAAGGATACTCATCACAAACAAACTAATTAAAGAGCAAATCCTGCATGGGTAAATGCAACTTACATGGGCTGAAGGATCAAAAACTTTGATGTAATTTGCAGCAGACAATTTGAGAAACTGCCAGAAATGAATTAGCAAAATCCCACTCAGGAGCACATATCATAAAGTGAGATGGTTACAAGGTAAAGCTAAATATGCAATTGAATAACACCGTGAAAGCAGAAAATTGTAATCAGCGGCACGGGATAAATCATCCACTGAACTGGCAACACAAATAGGAATCAAATCTACAAGTCTAACTCTAACGATAGGGAAGTTCAACTTTGCAAGTAAATAATGCTAATTCAATCAAAGGTAGACATCATGCAATATAGTTATTAGATTCTCCAACTCTTTTAAGGATGCAGCAAATCCTCTGTACTATAACATTATCTATTTGTATACTAAGGGCTTGTGTCTAAAGGTTAAGCTGACAAGAGTTTTCAACAAACACCGAACACACTGTGACATACATATCAAGTCAAACAAACTCAAGCCCCCAACTCAAATTTCCCATCACTACTTTCATTAGTATAACAGATATTGGCTCCAAATGTTTAAGCTGTCAAAGTTGGATAAATGTTGCACTTTGCATAACGCAACAAGTTGGGCTCGTGCCCAGAAAACTAAGTCCATGCAACATGGCAAGCAATTCCATCATTTTGCTACCTTTTACCAAGGTTGGTAAGGTGAAATGAAGCAGTTTTATAGCCATCAAGTAATGAAATCAAGATCTCACCATCAAACGCATACTTGCAACAATAAATCACATTCCAAATTATCGGAGATTTCTAAGGCCTCATAAGAACTATGCAAGATACATCTAACATGATAGCGAAAATGAAACTTAAACCTCCTTGCTGCTACTGGAGCTCCCGTAACCAAGCAACTGAAGAATAAATGCCCTTTCATACTTCTCAGCTTTTTCATCAGATGCAGCCTGTAACCTCCAAAAAACATCATTTTACTTCAGAAGTCATTGCAAAACAGCAATATGAAGCAATATTTCAGACAAATTTCAAAAAACAAGAAAAATCTTTTAGCTATGTATACAAGGGATGACGAATACACTGCCTGTTTAATATTGTATTCCCTGGTCAGCTTTTAGTTCAAACTCTATTTCTGCACTCTGAAGTCATGCAGAAATTTACATATATTTTCTAATCGATCACTAGACCAGTATGAAGAACACATGGATAAAATGACAATCTCAGGGCTACTTATCAAAAGCACACATAAATTTGTTTCGATCATATGATTTCCTAAGAAGCACACATAACTTTGTATGCAATTGACTCAGTATTATTCAACTTGATCCCAAAGAGGAGATAGGGGGGTATAGACTCATTAATGAAACATGATTATCATCATTGGAATTGAAATTTGGCGTACTTACATGTATGAGAGCAGCAATGAATGGGTTTTCAGAAGGATGCTGGGAAGAATAAGGCAGGTAAAGGATGGAAAATGCAATTAAGCGCTCTGTAGACTTGAGCATCTTGTCATCCTGCAATTATGAATTACACAATGTATGAATAGCAGATACTATAAAACATATTACAATTCATAATCTAATTATCAATTATGCAGCCAATGGTATCACAATGTGTTCACACAGCTTTATGGAACTCCATTAATTACACAAAAATTCAAGAGAATCAGCAAAAGGAGAAAACAAAGAATGACAATTTCCAATCTACCAGTTGCTTGAATATCCATGCCTCCAGACTTCGACAGAAGAATATCACAACGAAAAGACCAGATGACAAAACAGGCAGGTGATCAGCAAAGTAATGAGAGCATCAACTATATATTCACTTTGAAGTACAGCCCAAAAATCCAAATCACCAAAGCAAAATAAATTCATATTATCACCTAAAAGGAAAAGAATATTTTACTCTCTCATTCTTCAACAAGCAACAACCACCGTTCATATTAACCACGGGAAAAGAAAAGAGGAACTTTAAGAAATGAATTGAACCAAAATCTAGAAATGACCAGTAGATTCTCAATTACATCCCCGGCAAATTTTCGTTTGCTCCTGTCTTTGCTTCGTAAATGTTTCAGCGACTAGAGTTAGAGTTAAGCTAATAATGCAGACATCCCAAAACTTGATAAACCCTAATTGGATACCACCAGTGTACATATTCGAAAACTTAAACCAAATAGTACGGGATTAAAAATCAGATTGATTTCATACAAAAAACTAAACTTGGGTTTAGAAAAGAAAACAAACAGTAACATAAAGAAATATGAGATTAGCTCTTCTTCTGATTCTAGTATCCAATCTCTGCGGGATATAATTAAACCCACACAAAACCCCTTTCCCTATTGAAATCAACAAACTTATAGAAAAATCAAGCTTATCAGACAAATCAAGAACATCGCATGCATAGAAAACCCAAAATCAAGAAAATACCACAAGAATAAAAGCGAATGTTGGGATAGAGAAAGCAAAGGGCTTTGCCTGCAGGAGGAGTAATAGAGAACAGCAGGCGGAGAAAGAACGATGGCCACTGATTCTGGAGGTAAATTCTCCAATAATCTCTTCAAATGGTTTGTTTTCCAATTTCAGAATTGAGAAAACCAATTTAGATTCCTCTATGCTCAAACCCATGATCTTTCTTTTTCGTTACGACGGCTGTTTGATCGATCAGTTCAAATCATATAATGACAGAGAAGTAGAAGAGTAAAGAAAATCTGATAAAAGGAAAACTGGAATCGTGATTAAGACGAGAGCGTAAAAGACTGACAATTGGAGTAGGAAACTGGAAGAGAGGGTCGTTTGTTTCTCGAGAGAGTGAAGAGAGTCACGCAGCATCCACTATTACACTACAGGCTTTGAAGGCTCAACACTATTTATGTCATTTGTTTGGGCCGGCCCATCAATCCACTGCTGTGATTAGTTAGCCATGCTCTTTTGGGCCTATAGGCATCTTAAAGCCCGATCAGAATTAGGCTTCAACATTCAACAAAACAACGTCGCTTTTGTCAACGTAGCTTGTCGCAAGTAGTGGACTTGTATGGGTGAACATGTGGAAGGGGTAGGTCAGAAGATGTCCAAAGGTGGATTTTTAAAATTTCACATTATTTTATAATTTTGTATTTTCAAAAGCTCATGAGCTTATATTTAAATATTTTCAACGGTTTGGTTTAAGTAACCTAACTCAATTAAAAACAATATTTTATATTCTATATTTGAAAAAAATTAATGAAGCTAACCTATAGATTGGCCCAATGCTATCCCTACTTGTCCGACCAGTCAATTTAAAATTAATAAGTTTTGTCCAAATTCATCATAGTTTTAAGTAGGTTCGAACTAGGGGGTGTTAATAGGAGCCTGACCGTAGGTTAGGGTAGCTCGTGACCTAATAGGTCTAAATAGGTTGGCCCGTGGCTTGACCCGATCACAGGGTTAACCGATACAACTTGGCCCATCATATACATTTGAAAAAAACATAAAAAAAATAATGTCATTTTTGAAGTAACGGTCAGGTTACTGGTTAAGTCGAACCGACTCATAACTCGATCAATCTAAACCAAAATCAAGTTGGGTCAATTTTGACATTTAAGTAACCTTTTTTTGGTAAGGAGGACGAGGAGAAAGCCAACTCCTAAAAAACAAAATAGAGTACTGATCACTTTGAGAATCTCTCGAAGCCTCAAAAGCAGGGTTGATCAAACAATCTAATGATCATCACAAGAGGACCCCAGCTTAGCAAGAAAATCTGCGCATTAATTACTCTCCCAAAAAACATGACGAATGGAGCAGCACCACTATCTATCTAGCTCCCAAATATCCTTAATAATAGGCAGAAGACAATGAAAATCATTAAAAGAATCAAGTGTAATGTTGATAGTCTCTAAAGAGTCTAATTTTACAAGGAGATTTCTATAGCCATAGCTCTAAGTAAACTGAAGGCCACACTAAATCACCTAAAATTTCGCAACCATAATAGTTATAAACTCAATTGCACCTGAAAATCCCATAAGTCATCTACCAACCTGATCCCAAAGTAAACCACCAAATCCTGCCTTTGCTGGATTTCCTAAAACACTACCATCCTTATTGAGCTTAGCAAAATTTTCACACGATATCAAGTAAGCCATCTAAGTAACCTATTATCAATTACCACACGATAGTTACACCAAATTTCCAAATTTTCCAAATTAATAAGTGAAAAAGAAAAAACTATATATGAGACAGGACAAGCTTAAGCTTAACACGACAAGGTAGCGGCAAAGACAATTTCCTCAAGGAAGTGATCGGTCAACCAGAGTTTTTCGATTATCCAACAACCGCCAACTCTCTTGAATCGTCTCTGAAATCTGGAAAATAGAAAATTGGGTATTGATCAGTAAGCTTTTCGGGAAAATGGGTATAATCAAGAACACGTTTTACTTGTCCCATGGCTCGCCGATGCTCTCCATTGACGAGTCCATTGAAGCACGCAGTTTTTTCCAGTCATGGCAGCGAGATATTTTTAAAGATAAACCTTCGGCAATTCTTATCGTCTCCGGTCACTGGGACACCAAAGAGCCCTCCGTCAATGTCGTTCACCGGAATGACACGATTTACGACTTCTATGGCTTCCCAAAACCCATGTACCAGGTAAATTTTACATGATTTTATTGTTTTCTGATACGCGTATCTTCAAGCTATGTTCTTTTGGGGTGCTGTACTCATAAATCGATTTTGAGAGTTCATCAGGTTTCTGCTATTTGATTTGTTTATGTTGCTTTCTGAATTGATAGTTGTAGTTGAAGGCTAATTGTTAGAGGAACCTGTGAGCTGAAAATTTCAATTAGAATTGCAATTTTATACGAAAAAGTACCTCGAGAGCCCGTTCTTATTGATGGGGTTGACAGGATGTAGATGGAGAAGTGGAGAGTGGTTTACGTTTTCGATTGTAATTTGGAACAAAATTGATGTTGTGAACTTGATAAAGCAGACAGTTTTCCCATATTGCACGCACTATCAATGCTTGGATTCGATGGGTTTTTGATTCTTGGGGACATGAAATTGGCAAATCGGTTTATTTACTTCTTGTGATGTGGCTTTTTTCCTGATGTGATTAACAGCTCAAGTATACGCCGCCTGGATCACCTCAACTAGCAAAGAGGGTAAAAGAGCTGCTTGTAGCATCAGGATTCAAGACGGTTCATGAAGATACAAAACGGGGGCTTGATCATGGTGCTTGGGTTCCATTGATGCTAATGTATCCTGAGGCTGACATACCAGTTTGCCAACTATCAGTCCAGTGTGATAAAGATGCTACTCACCATTACAACATGGGGAAGGCAATCGCGCCTCTTAAGGATGAAGGTGTCCTAATCATTGGTTCTGGTTCTGCTACTCACAACCTGAGGACCATGCAACCAAGCGGCAGTCCTGTTGCTTCCTGGGCCGCCGAGTTCGATACTTGGCTTAAGAATGCTCTTCTCGATGGAAGGTAATCAAAGGCCTTTGTGCACATACTGTGAAGTTGAAATCTACATTTCTTATCTTTGTGCAGATACTTTGAAGTTGAAATCTATACTTTTTCTTTGTCAGATACTTTGAAGTTGCAACCTATATGTTCTCTTTGTGCAGATACTTTGAAGTTGCAACATATATGTTCTGTTTCTGCAGATATTTTGATGTTGAAATCTATTCATCTCTTTGTGCAGATACTTGAAAGTTGAAACCATACAATCTCTTTCTGTGGACACTTTGAAGCTGAAATTGATACATTCTCTTTGTGCAGATACTTTGAAGTTGAAATCTATACGTTCTCTTTGAGCAGATACTTGAAATCTATACATTCTCTTTTTGCAAATACTTTGGAGTTGAAATCTATATGTTTCTCTTCGTGCAGATACTCCAAAGCTGAAATTGATACGTTCTCTTTGTGCAGATACTTTGAAGTTGAAATCTATACATTCTCTTTATGCAGACACTTTTGAAGTTGAAATCTATACCTTCTCTTTGTGCAGATACTTTGAAGTTGAAATCTATATGTTTCTCTTTGTGCAGAAACTTCAAGGCTGAAATTGATTCGTTCTATTTGTGGAGATACTTTAAATCTATAAGATCTCTTTCCACGGATACTTTGAAGTTGAAATTTAAATGTTTCTCTTTGTGCAGATATGATGATGTGAATGACTATGAAGCCAAGGCACCATATGCAAAACGAGCTCAACCATGGCCAGACCATTTTTACCCATTGCATGTGGCCATCGGAGCTGCTGGGGAAAGTTCAAAGGCCAAACTCATACACCACAGCTGGGACAATGGTACTCTTTCCTATGCTTCTTACCGGTTCACAGCAGATAAATGAAACTACACCATTAGTTGATGTTCCTAAATCCGACTTGTATTCGAGTAAACATGAATAACAAAGCATGATTGATGTTTATGCAATATGAATGAATGTATTAGTGTCTCAAACTTGAAATCTAATTCATTGATTGCTCCTTTCTCTGTTTATCTTGCATTACTGTAACTCTGGATTTTTAGGGTCAAACTTCAGACTTCAAACTAAGTACGGGACACTTAGGCCCTGTTTGGTTGAGAGGTTAGGGATGGAAGGGGATAGAACGTATTACACTTTTATCGTTTGGTTGAGGGTTTCATAATGGAATGGAATGAAATGGAAAAGAAAGATTTCAAATTATGTTTCATTTCATCCTAAACAATGAAAATAATAAATCTCCGATTCGGGAGTTTAGGATGGAACATAAATTAATAAATACATACTATCCAATATACCCTCAATATTTCTTCTTAATACCAACTATGACCAAGTTATAATATTAATATATTAAATAGAATATAATAATATTTAATATAATAAACTTTATTAAATAATTAATAATAATATTTTATATTATTAATAATAAATTCTATATATTTAATAATAAAATAAAAATTATATTTAAAAATAATTTTTATTTTTATTTATATAGAAATATATACAAACAATTAAAGAATAATTTTTAATATATTTTTTTATTAATTAAATAAAAATATAAATAAATTATTTTAAAATATAAATGACATAGAATAAAATAAAATAAAACATAGTAAAGTATAATTTATTAAATAATTAATAATAATAATTTTATATAATCAATAATAAATTGTAAATAATTAATAAAAATAAAAATAAAATAAAATTTTTATTAATGAAAATAGAAAATATATAAAAATTATTCCCTAACTATTTGTATATATTTCTATATAAATAAAAATAAAATAAAATATGTTAAATTATTAATAATAATATTTTTATATAATTAATAATAAATTGTATATAATTAATAATAAAATAAAAATTTTTATTAATGAAAATAGAAAATGTATAAAAATTATTCTTTAATTGTTTATATATATTTTTATATAAACAAAAATATAAATAATTTTTTTAAAAATATAAATCACATAAAATAAAATAAAATATATTAAGTAATTCATAATAATAGATTGTATATAATTAATAATAAATTGTATATAATTAATAATAAAATAATAAACCTCCTGCAACAACTATTTTAATATAAGAGGTGTAATAGTCATTTATTATACATTACATGCCATTGTATGTATCTTCCAAACAACATTTCACTACATTATATCATGAACTCTTCCATCCCTCTTAAATAACTTTTCACTATATTATATTTTATTCCATTATAAACCGTTCTATTCTGTTCCATTACACTTTAGTCTATTCCATTAATTAGCATTCAATCAAACAGGCCCTTAAGCAAACAAATGGGACCGCTTAAGCAAAAAATTAGGTACAACTTAATGGTAAAACTAACTTCAGTTTCATTGTTATATTTTAAGGGTTGACTCAGCTCTTAATTTATTTATATAACACTCAATAATTGATCTTGAATTTAAGGTTGAGTGCTCTTCTTTTTGAAAAACAGCCAAATTGCAAGTACTCACCTTTAGGTGGTGGTAGCTTTTGATTGAGCACTTCAGTCCCAACAGGAATAACTAATTCTTAATGCAATCCTTACCTAAAAAAGCACCTCAATCTCACTAATATCAATTGGATTGAGCGAGTTCGCCTAAGTCTTACGAATCGAAATCGTCCTTTAAGTAAACTTATTTAGATCATATTTTTACTTATATTAGTTAAATCAAATTCATCATTAATTTAATTTAATCTCACCAATATTAATTAACTTAAGTGCTTATTTGATTGAGCTTTTGGAAAGTGAACAAATACTTTTTTCTACCTCAAAAGCTTTTTTAAAGAAAAATGAGTGTTTAACTATAAAATAAAAATTCATAGATATAGCTTTTTTGGCAGTTAAAATATAACTTTTTAAGAAGCTCAAATTTAAAAAAAATATTTTGTCAGTAGAATTTTCAGATCAATTAATGAATCTATTTTTTAGTCTCTTTTATCCTTGTGTTTTACACATAATTCTCACAATACTCATAAATTCATCTTCAAGTTTATTTTAAAAATTATATAATATTATTTGAATTTTTAAATATATTTTAATATTTATTTTCGATATTACTATACTTATGTTATAATCTATATAAAAGATTTGGTTAGATATATTTTTATATATGTTTCATATGGTTTAAAATTATATAATAATTAATATATTGTGCTTTGTAGATTGTTTAATATATTTTAAATAATATTTATATGCATAAAAAATTTTTATTACAAAATAAAATATAATTAAAATTAAAAGTGTATCTTATTTTTATGTTGCCAAACATTCTACCGTATGAAACTCTTTAAAAAAAGCTATTTTTCAAAAAAGTTCTTCATAGAAAAGCTCTACTAATATAAGTCAATCCAAGCAGGCATTAGATCTTATGAATCAAAGTCGATTTCTAATTTAACTTATTATTTAGATCATAATTTACTTATATCAATTGAATCGAATTTATCATATAACTTAATTGAATCTTACTAGTATCAATTAACTTAAATCTTATGAATTGAATTTTGTCTTCTAATTTAACTCAAATCTTAGGAATCGAATGCCTACTCTAAATAATTTAATCTAACCATACTAATATCAATTGAATCGAATTTATCATAACATTTAAAATTACATTCTCATTAATATCAATTGAATATGATTTATCATCTAATTTAACTTATTTATGCCACATAATTTATGGAATATTACGTGAATTGTCCAAACTCCAAACCCAAATTGCAGAGTGGCAAACAACACCGCTTTTGACCAAAAAAACGTGTAAGGAGCACTCACAATAGATGAATATGGACATTTCACTCTCCATCCACAAAATACATCATTTATACCAAAAAGCTAATTCACCTCCATCACGCGCAGACCAAAAAACCCATCATTGTTTTCATCGTCCACTTCCTTCATTCTTTTGACAAAACATCACCTCCTCCACACTCCACTCTCTCGAGCTCTTACTCTAAATTAATGGAAACCAGCTGCATGCAATTTGCATAACCTCACACCACTACCTTCTTCTTCTTCAACTTTTCTTCGTCTTCTTTTTTTTTTTTTTTTTCCTTTTCGTTTGTTCATATCACATTAGGCTAGTAA
>JANIJH010000225.1:396676-422978 GCA_024520975.1 Erythroxylum areolatum | reverse complement strand
TATTATGTCACACCGGTTCAACCGGTAGTTGAACCGGTCGAACCGGTCTAACCGGTAACTAGTAAAGCCACCGGTTCGATGACCGGTCCGAATTTCAGAACATTACGTATAACTTACCATGTGCATAACATTCTTTAGAGAAGTTGTTCCACAACCACCAAAAAATGTTGGAATCTCAAAAATAATTATATTATTATCGTCACATTTAGATAATTATATTATTATCGTCATATTTAATCTAAAGTCTCGCAATAAAGCAAAATTTAAAAAAATTTAATAATAGTCTACAAAATAATTATATATTGTATAATAAATTAGAATACTTACATAAAAGTCGGGATCACAAAGATAATTTATCCAATTCTTAATAATCCTAGAAAGTGGCTTTCACAAATCATACGTGGCTTTCACAAACCATATACTCTATGTGTTTGACTTCAGTTTCTTTGTCATAAAGTCAAATCAAAAAGTAATTAGTATTCAGTAATATTATTAATCCACCCCATAGTCAAAAAGATGAATTTACCAACAAAGCATACACTTACACGTTCTTTTCAAGTGCTCTTTTCAATCTCGATACTGCTATCTTGTTTGACATGTATAGTTTCAGCCCCCTTGTCTCTTTTAAAACTATGACTTCTAGATAATTGAAGTTGTTAACACGATTGGTTGATACTTCTAATCGATTTTTGATTTGAAACTGTGACTTATACACAATCGTCAATCCTTACTTTGTTACGTGTCCCCATAAACATGCAAATTAAGCACGCAAATTAATTAATTTTTATTGTATTTAACCATTACGTACTTTTATCAGATTGGGTGGATGAAATTGATAATATACGGACACCACTATCTTCCACCTTTTATATATACACATCTACTCTTCAATCTCTAAGTTCCAAGAACTTCATTAATCACTTGGCGCTTCTTCTTCTTCAGTTCATCTGATCATAGAACACTCATGGAAAGAGCAATGAAAACCCATCTGAAGATACCAAAAATGGTGGCGGCAAATGTTCTAAGTATGCTTCTGTTGATGGACATGATAGTGAGTGGATTTAGATTTGGAAGTGGAGTGGATAATATTGGTCTGACTATGGACTACTATCTCATGAGTTGCCCTTTCGCCGAGCAAATTGTGAAGAACAACGTGAATAGAGCGCTTCAAGCGGATCCTACTCTCGCTGCTGGCCTTATAAGAATGCATTTCCATGACTGTTTCATCGAAGTATTGTTCATATTTTACAGATTTTTTTTTAGGTAATTATGTTCATGTGGTTTTCAGACAATGATGGGAACTGATTAATGGTTGATTGGGAATGAACAGGGATGTGATGCGTCTTTGCTCCTGGATTCCACCAAGGACAATACGGCGGAGAAAGATTCGCCGGCTAATCTCAGCTTGAGAGGGTATGAAGTAATTGACAGTGCAAAGGATGAGCTTGAAGCTCAGTGTCCTGGAGTCGTATCATGTGCTGATATTCTTGCAATGGCGGCTAGAGATGCTGTTTTCTGGGTATCTATCTTCCATTTTCTTCTTCTTACATGCTGTTTTGTGGGTATCTTTCGTCGTCATCATCCTCTTCTTCTTCTTTGATATCAGATGAAAGTTCTTTAGATCCTGTTTTGTGGGTATCTTTAATCATCATGTTCTTCTTCTTCTTCGTCATCATCTTCTCTTTCTTCTTCTGCTTCAAGTTCGTTACTTGGTTAACTAATATGGTTGGCGCCGGCGACAGACAGGTGGTCCGGTGTATGACATACCAAAAGGAAGAAAAGATGGAAGGAGATCAAAAATACAAGACACCATTAATTTGCCTTCACCAGCTTTCAATGCCTCTGAGCTCATTCGAATGTTTGGACAACATGGCTTCACTGCCCAAGAAATGGTCGCTTTGTCCGGTAATTATTTCATTTTATAAATAAATAAATATAAATATAAATATATATATATATTAAAATTTTAAAAAAATTTCATAAAATTTTAGATTAAAATTGAAATTTTTTTAAAAGCCAAATCAACAAAATTAAATTTTCTAGCCTGTTAAATAATAAATATATATTTTTATAAATTGTATAATTATTTACTATTTTATAATTATAATAACTTATAAAAATATAAATTTACATAAATTACTTTAATATCATTATAATAAAATTTAAAATTTTAAAAAATTCTATAATACTATTTAAAATATTTTATTAGTGTAATTTTTATAATTTTCAAAAAATTTTAATCAATACAGATTTATAAAGAGTAGTTTTCTTATAAAAAATTTTAAGTTTTTATCGATTTTAATAAAATATAATTAAATTATAAATTAATTTTTATAATATTTTATATAATTTTCCACATATATGTATATATTGAAGGTGTATATATAAAATTGCATGCAGGGGCACATACACTAGGAGTGGCTCGGTGTTCCTCGTTCAAGCCAAGAGTAACCGCCGCCGACACGACGGCTGATTCGGACTTCTTGAAGACTCTGTCCAGAACGTGCAGCAGAGGAGACAACGCCGAGCAAGCGTTCGACGAGACGAGGAACAATTTCGACAATCTCTACTACAACACGTTGCTGAGGAGAGCGGGATTGCTCTTCTCGGACCAGGCACTGTTCGTCAGTCCCAGGACCAGGAACATCGTCAACGGTTACGCCCAGAACCAGGCCATGTTCTTCTTCGACTTCCAGCAAGCTATGGTGAAGATGAGCACACTCGACGCTAAGGATGCCTCTAAAGGAGAAGTTCGCGAAGATTGTCGGAGAATTAACTGATTTTATTACAGCTCTTCCTGTCCTCGGTTGATGTGTTTACTAAGTGTTTGTTGAAATGTCTCCTATAGCTATAGTAGCAATCTAGTCTTCTGCTAGTATATGTATACAAGCTCTTGTTGGATCTAAGCATTAGCAAGCTCCAATCTGAAGATGATAGTGTTCATGTTTGAATTGCTTTGAGTCATTTGTTTTATATTGAGAAGAGAAATTGCAAAATTTCCCCATTTTAATCCAAATAATATGTGTGTGTATGCACATTAAATAAAAATTTACGATCAAAATTATAATTTAGGCAACAAGTAGCAAATTAATAGACATGGCAACCAGTTAGGCCAGATTCGGGTCCTAAAAAATATATTCAGACCTAAGTCGAGCCTGAAGTCCTATTGGGCTTGAGAATTCAAGCTTGAGCTCGAGCTTAATCAAGCTCGGATGATTCGAAGCTCGATTAAAAAAACTCTTTTAATTTTAAGTTTTTAGAATAATTTTTTACTTTAGTTAATAATGATGGAAAGACACATAAAATAAATATTAGATATAAATTAATTAAATATCGCTCATATGATAATTAAACTTAATTTTTAAATTTGATTTACATTAATTAAATTTGATTTAAATTAATAATTTACAGTAATTCTAAAATTTTATTAATTTGAGTCTAATTTAATTGATTTTAACTTTAAAAGTTAAGTTGAACTATTATATATTTCTTTTATTAATTCTCATCTTATGTTTATATTAAATGTTTCAACATTTTTTTAATTATAAAATTTTTCAAAAATTATAAACAATATCATTTTATATAAATATTTAAGGCTTCAAGTCAAGTTGGACCGGGTAAGTTAAGTATTGGCTCGACTCAAAACTTGAAATTTGAAAAAAAAAAAAAAGAATTCGATCCGAAGCTCAATCAACTCGAATCAACCGGGGACAAATTTAACTCAATTAATTTTGTCAAGTGTACAAATTATTGTACCAAAATATATTGACGCTGCTATAGTTATGGATAATATGTACAGACATAATTATGAAATATTATAATATAGTTAAAGATAGTAATAAAATTTGATTAAAACAATTTAAAATTTGGATCATTTTAAATTTATTTGAGCTTGTAGCCATAAAAGATCCAAAATTAGGGATAGCATAAGACCGGGTTAAGTTCAAAGTCCGATAAAGTTTAGAATTCAAATTTTTTAGTTTAAAATTTCAAAAACGATATCGTTTTTTTTTTTAAATTTCCATACTTCAACCCATATTTCTAGATTTCGAATTTCTTGAGTTCGAGTTGGATTGAAATCTCAAAATTTCAAAACAAAAAAGATCGAATCTAACCCAAAGTTTGGTCAAATCGAACGAAATCTATTGATTTTAAACTAGGTCGAGTTGGGCCGACCTGAACTTAATTGCCAATCTAATAAGGGAGATATGTCATTAAAGTGTTAGCTGAATGTCTCCTATCAATTTGGTGACATAAGAATAAAGAAAAAGTAAATTTGGGTTAGATGGGAATTGGTTAGGCCCAATAACTTCACGTGGAAGCTAAACTATTCATCTCATAGAGAGAGAGAGAGATTGGATTTGGATCGAGTGAGTGTTGCTCTGCGTGTGCTTGTGTGGTTGTGATAGTTTAGATCGATTGGGTTCGTTTGTTTGTTGAGAAATTTCAAAGGGATGGACAAAATGAAAGAGGGATTTGAGAAGATGAGGATGTTGGTGGGAATGGATGCAGCTGAAGACGACGTAGAAGAACTAACACCAGCAGATGATAACTCAAACTCCTCATTATCCATGATGATGGACGATTTCAATCGCAATTGCACTCTTTCCACTAAACAGGTAGCTTTGCTTTCTTCCTTGATTTCCCTATTCAATTTTAGGGATCTCCGTTTCTGATTCGTCGGAAGTAGAAAGTATCTAGTTGGGGTGACTCTTTTTTTTAGTGCTTGTATGGTTTCTTTCCACTGGATATGAAGCCAATGGATAGGATAGGAAAAATCAGCTTAGTTTGTGCATGGAACTGCACCTTTGAACTCCATTGTTACTGCCTAAATATTATAATACACCGTAAACTCTGAAGCGACTTGCCTACTCTTGTTTCTCGTTATCATCCTATTCCATGCCAATGTACCCCTAAATGAATTTATTTATTAATGTTTATTCTAGTCCATACATAGTGTTAACGAGTTGTACATCAAATACATAATCGGGAGAGCCCAGGTTATCACCACAGGCGTCAGAGCATTGTCTTTTCAATTTGAGCTGTGAGTGAACTAGGGAAAAAAGCTGGTGACAGGACGAGCTCCAGTCAGATGTTCTTTTTTTTGAAAATCAAATTTCTGCGATCCTTGGATTTAAATGAAGTAGGAAGCGTGGTTAGTTGATCAGCATTGTAGAACTATAAACTTAATCTTTAGCTCTTGGTTGAGATTTACTGAGCCTGCATTTGGTTTTCAATATTTCTTGAAATTCATTGCTCTGCAGGCTATTGATTAGTCATGTGCATGCTTTCTCATGTTTTATTGCAATGATCTTTGCTCTTGCAGAGGTTTCAAGGCTTTGCTATATGCCTTGTTTCTGGCCTGGCTAGTCATGTGCATGCTTTCTCACATTTTATTGCAATGGTCTTTTCTCTTGCAGAGGTTTCAAGGCTTTGCTATCTGCTTTGTTTCTGGCCTGGCTTGCACACTTTTGGTAGGTCTTAACCATCTCAATTCTCCACGCTTTTCCATTTCATCAACCATTATTGTTTATAATTCTCATATAGCAGATTTAAAAGAATCAATACTCCCTTTCCTCATTTTTGAATTTTTGTCACAGTCAATGCTGGTTTTTCTCAATCCAGTCAAGTTTGGAATTACATTCACTTTTGGAAATCTGCTTTCTCTTGGAAGGTTTGCATTTTATATTTTTGTCATTCATCATGGTTTTGTTGACAAACTAGATTGATATGTATGTGCTCAGTGGGATGAACAAGATGTTCAGAAGATTCGTAATATTTATATTGTTTATTGCATCTAGGTTAGTTGTATATTATGTTTGTGATCCTTTCAAGTGTTAAGTGTTGAAGGTCTTAAAATGCTTTCTTCTTACCAAAGAAATGGGAATAAGATCACCCAAGAAGGGATCATCCTGCTTGTGATGATTGTATTGTTGGTCTTATTTAGTTCTTGGCGAGAATGAATTTGAAGCTATTACTCTTAGATTTACATGTGCAAACATATCAAATACATATGTTTCATGCTGATCTCATCAATAGTGCAGGTCAATAATGTGCTTATCTCATCAATAGTGGTTCAGATAACTTAATCTGCAAATAAGGAATTTAGTCAAAATTGTCATTGTTAATAAATGTTCAATTGTAATGTCTTGTGATATTTGATGTTTGATGGATCATGGATTTTATTTGGAAAAATTGGCGGAGACCATACATTCTCAAATTCAGTTAGTGCACAAAACTAGTTTTCGAATTAATTTTTTATTCTTTCTATAATATATTGTGTATAGTTTTATTTTGTATATAAGTTGAATCTTTTCTGTGGCAGCACAGCATTTCTCATAGGGCCAAAACGTCAAGTTTCGATGATGCTTGATCCAGTTCGTATATATGCAACGGCCCTGTTCCTTGCAAGTATGATAATTGCCTTATTTTGTGCTCTATATGTAAGCAATTCTTTGCTCGATCTCCAGAAATCTTATTGGTTGTATCTGAACAATAACATTTGATCTCACGAAGAGATTTGTCATTGTATACTCTCAACAGGTTCATAACAAGCTTTTGACTCTTTTGGCAATCATTCTGGAGTTTGGTGCACTTATATGGTATGTTAATATCAACAAGACTCTACTCTTGTTTGTGTCACCTTTCGAACTTCATTTCCTGTTAGCAACTTCTGGTTCTACAGCTCTCAAGTTTAGTTCAGAAATGTATACCAAGACATACGATTTAGAATTAAATAACACAATGAGGGTTGATAATAGCTGATATGAAAAGAAGGAAAGTGAGGGGAAAAGTAAAATTAAAGAGGAGAAAGAGTTGAAACCGAATATCTAGAATTATAAAAATTTATAGAGCAAAATATGGGAATAGTCATCACGTGTTGTATAAGGAATCACTTAACAGAAATTGAACCTACATTGGGATAATAATGCAAACCTTCTGTGAATGGATAGGTATACTTTGAATTGCTTGGCATTTTTTCTCTAGATTTTACAAGGTAGAAATTTTGAAAATTGAGCATTCATTTTGTGAATTATATTGTTGTAGGTTTTGTCCTCGTGGATTACAATATTAGAAATTTCTTCATATACACAACTATTCATTTTCTTTTACCAATATAATTCTAGACCCTTGTTTGAGTCAGTTGTATTCCCCTGAAATCTAGTACAAGATTGGTCGGGAAGTAGAAAAAAGTATTGTTACTAATTTAAGAAACCGAACTTGATTGTTTTCTGTTTATCAAGTTCTTTGGGCCTTTTATTAGTTTGAGAACAGGTTTGCAGACTATTTCACTGTCTAGGAAGCATCTCTCTGATTTATCCTCTATAAACAAGTCATGCTAAATGTGGAACCTCACAATTCACAGGTATAGTTTGAGCTACATCCCTTTTGCAAGGTCCATGGTGTCGAAGGTGATGTTAGCTTGCTTTGACACTGAATTTTAGGTCGATGACTCTTGGGAGAGAATACTGGGTTGGATGTTGGATACTGCAACTCCAACATGTGCAATTATTTTGTAGATGTATATTACAGCAGGCTAGTTCTTCAAACTGTTCAAATGCATAAAAGTGAGTATTAATGAGTTCATGTATGAATAACCATGAAACTTGTATGTTTCTTCAATTATCCTTCTTTGAGTTTCGTCTTATTGCATCCTTCGACGTGATGAGAGCTGATCCAATTGGCTTGCTGTCATACTTCTAATAATGTGAATAGTTAAATCTTGCTGATTTCGCACCACATTGTTCTCGAGTTTCTTGTTATATGAAATCTTACTGATTTCATACGATAATCTTCTAGAGTTCTTGTACATGATGTTACTTTGTTTTCATCCTGGAATCCAACTTATACAATCTGAATTTATGTTCAAGTTAGAGGGCGTCTTTGTTTGCTACAAATTTTGCAAGGATGAATAGAAGTCGTGGTAAAAAAAAGTTTGACCTTGTGAATAGGAATTACATTTTCTCAAAAGAGGGGGTGGACATAATCTCACCTCATTGACCTTATCACAAATAAATGAAATGAAGAGATCTTGGTTATCGTAAAGACTTTGGCTACTCTTGGTGTTTGATTCGTTTGATGCAGCTCTTATTATCTATTTACAGACAAAAGAAAATGGAAAAGGAAAGAAGAAGAATAAGAAGTTGAAAACTTTTTCTGTTTGTTAAAGAAATAGTTGAGGTTTAGATTGAGCCAAAAGGCCAATACAGAAAGGGATGAGCAATGAGGAAGAATCAATTATTACTAAGGAATTAAAAATAGACTTGATGATTTAGATTTTGTTCACCATATGAAGATTGATGTAAATGTAATTAAAACAGGATAAGGTATACTTTTCTATGTAAATGCATCCTTTTGTCTATCACTTGCCTTCAAAGCAACATTTGTCGCATCCTTATCCTATGAAGCCTTTATCACTTGTTTGTTCATGGCCTTGCATCTCCATAACTAGGTATTAATTAGTGCAGACTCTGAATATTCTTAGTTCGAATTAGACTAATTTTAACTTTGGTTCATTGCCTACGGGTTAGTTTAGAATTGGGATCAAACCAATTGATATGATTGGTTAGGTACACAAGAATTTGTTGAAGTCCAAGTTCGAACCTAATTGATCTTTAATACTTAAGCTCGAGTCAAATTAAATTGAACTTAATTTATTAAACCAAACTAATCCATTCTGGACAAAAATAGTTTGAAAAAAACTAGTTTGTCATAGTTAAAAGATCACCCTCACAAAGTGATGTACTCTCTATTGTATCCACCAATGACACATGCACACACTTTTCTGCTATTTTAAAGAGTCATTTGGTTCATGAATCTGGAACTGATGATATTTCCCGAGGCAAATTCACGGGGTCACTGTACTTCTTGAATTGGGATTAGACATTGATCTTATTCATTTGATGACTGACAGTGGAAGTGAAGCAAGGAACCTAAGTCTGTACTGAATCCAATGTTTATCTGATTCAGACTTTTTATGTACCTCTTTTAAGTATTTCTTTAAGCTTCATCCACCACCCAATCTCCATTGAATATTATAGTACAAACTCATCTTTTTAGTTGCTTCACTTTTAAAATTCACCAGTGAACATGTTATTTTATTTCTATTCCTTCCTTTCCATGTATGTTTATAAATCAAATCCACCTTAAGTTCCACCATCCCTTTCTCTTCTTAAATCACTCCTTGTATAATCTCTGTGTCACAAACATTTACGCAGAAAAACCTCTCGAATGTTAGCTTAAAACTCTTGGCATCATCCTCATTCTGTCATTCCCATCAGGATTGAATTGTTGAGGTTGAACAGAGAAGGACAGGACGATGAATAACATATCAAGGATTGAATTGTTGGGCACCAGAAGTTTCCTTCAAAGGCCACGTGAGTACCAGAAAAAGCTCTTCAAGAAAGTCGTGAGGTACAAGGAATGTCTGAAGAACCATGCAGCAGCCATTGGAGGGAATGCAACAGATGGGTGCGGTGAATTTATGCCAAGTGGAGAAGCAGGTAGTGTCGAACTTCTCAAGTGCAAGGCATGCAATTGCCACAGAAATTTCCACAGGAAAGTGGTATACAACTGTGATGCTGAGTGTTCAAGTAATGATTGCCACCATTCTTCCATTTTCAGCAACGTTCATGCACGGACCAGACTCATTTTAGGATACCCTTCAAGCTCCTTGATTTCCTCGAAAGGAAAGAATCCTCAAAAGACCGTCTTCCATGAAAATTGTTCATTGGTTTCATCAGAATCTGAACAGACCCAGAATGGTGCTAATGGAGAAGGGATGGTGGTAGCAATTACTAGACCTATTGAGAAAGTGAAAAAGAGGTTGAGGACAAAGTTCACAGAAGCACAGAAGGAGAAGATGTTAAGTTTTGCAGCGAAGGCAGGATGGAAAATGCAAAAGCTTGAAGAATCTGTTGTGGAAGGGTTTTGTCAGGAGATTGGTATCGAGAGAAGGGTCCTCAGGGTTTGGATGTACAACAACAAACACAGCTTTGCAAAGAAAAGCCCGCAGCCATTGTAACCGGATTTCACCTGTTGATTTTAAGTTTGAGTCTTTGAGTCCAAGTCAAACCGAGCTCTTTTGCCATTAGAGAGAAACTATAAAGAACACAGAAGTTGTATACACGAGTGAAAACCATCCATTCTTTTTCTTTTTCGATTTTCTTCCAACATCCTAGGCTGATCAAACAAAATTTCCAGTTTGGTTGGAGCTCGTGTACAAAAAGAACAAAATGGAATTGGAAAGGAACAACTGAAGACCACCTTCTTCTATGGCAACTGAAGCTTTTGTTTCCCATATATACATGATCCCTTTAAGGCCAAAGGGAAAAACTCTACCGAGGAAAAAAAGAAAAAGCAAAACCACCCCAATGTACAACCATAAAGAATTCCTCCTCAGGTAAACTGCAGTTGTCATTCTTCAATACCTTCCAATTCTGAGTAATAATATAGCAATCAGAGATTGTGATTTAGAAATAACCTGTACATCTTGGACAAATGAACTTGGCAGGTACAGATTCCGAGTCGCAAATACCAGAACATCTTGTATGCTGCCAGACTCCACAAACATCACAAGCTAACATTCGCTCGCCGTCGTCGTCTTTAGCCCCGCAACTGCATTCAACAGTCCATCTCTCAATTCCTCTTTCCATTTTATACTTACTTAGACTATGTTTCCCTAGGCATTTCCCTCGAACTTGAACCGATTCAGCTGCTGATCCTAACAAGAGTTTGACCTGGGTAGAATCATCAACACCACTATAGCCAACCAGCTCTTCTGTTTGGAATCTCCTGAAAATCAAGTATACATCTTGCAATGCCCTTGTTGCTTCAAGTTTCAGATCAGCAAGGGTAGCATTAGGTGGCAGGACAAGCACTTCTGGGTGAGTATGGGAACCAGTTTCTTTAACTTGTTCTGAGTTCTCCACTTCACAATTTATGCATAGCGCAGTTGGATTCATAATTGCTATGCTCTTTTCAGGCATGTAGTGTTTCACAAACTGCTTGCAGTCAAGAAGCTTTTCTGCTGAACTGATTGCAAAGGTTCTTGATGCCTCAGGCCCGTAGCTTGCCATGGTTCGAGGGTGCAGCAAGCTTTCATAGAGGAACCTAAGATCTGCAACAAGGTTTTCCTTGGAGGGGCAAGTAATGACAGGTGCCGTAATACCAGAATTGATTTCATTTGAGGGTTGATTTTCTGTTTCAAGTCTGAGAATCAAAGTGCATAAAGTTTAGATTTTGAACATATAACAGATAATGAATAATAATATGTTACTTTAAATATGAAAAGATGGAACGAAGAAAATAATAAGATCTAGTATGTAATGGAAGACAGAGTAAATGCGGACCTGTACTCCAAAGCACCTGAATCATGATTGCACCTTGCAACAACGATCATTCCATCAGTTGCTCTTTTACCTCCAATCTCCTTGAGGCAATAATCAAGAAGCTCTGGTGTACCCACCTTGCACACTGCACCTCTAAGAGTCCGCCAACTAACCCAATTGGATCCAGAGACAGCCCGGAGTACTCTAAGCATGGCTTCTTCAACACGATCAATATCACTCCTAATCCATGGACAGATCTCAGAGCTTAAAGTTTGGAGCTTTTTGCAGGAAGAATCAATCTTTGGGGACTTCTGGGCGTTGTCGATCAAACTCATCAAATAACAAAATAGGTCCCTAGTATTTACAAGCTCACGATCAGACAAGGATTGGTAAAATGTGATCAAGTCCTGCAAGCGCGTGCGTGGTTTCCGTCCCTGAGAAAGATAGACGCACAAGGGTCGGCTGGAGAGAGTTTCAATAGCTGACTTGTAGGCATCAACTGTCAAACCAAAACTACCAGCACCAAATTCATAGCCCCAATTACCATACCATGACCTCCCACTGGTAATGGCATGGAGTAGCCTATATTCCAACCCGTACTTTTTTGACACGTCCATCACACTAACCTTCCTGTTCATGCACATCAAAGACAAAAAGTCGTCGAGTTAGGTCATAGACACGATTACAAGCACACGTATAAAGCCACCATATATACTATACCCACCCAACAAGACAAAAGTTTTTAAAGATAGGCTAATCTTGATCATAAAGTTATTCGTAGCCCTTTTACTATAGATTAAGCAAACTTACACTACCGGTAATTTGACAAAGTGCAACAATAAAGCGCATTATTCAGTGACTCTTGCACATAAAATGTTTCGAAGTTATCACCAATGTGTTCATCAACCTATCTCAATCAATTTACTCTAGATCACTAAATATCTTCCAATTACATCAAAATCTCATAGATAACCACGGTTCTGATATTAACATGTGTTCAGCAACCAACAACTAAATTTCATAGGAAAACAACAGATTTTCAATCAACTGAATCTCTCAAAAGTTAAAATTTTGATCTTTAAAGAGAACACTATCATGTGTATTACGTATAGAAAAGTCATCGGATTTCTAACCTGACTCCAAGAGTACTACATAATCGATCCCAGAAGTCCATAATGCGACGTCCAGACACCGCCCGAGATCCCCCTTCTCTGCCATTGACCCTAAGAAGGTGGCCGTAGCCATTGGCATGGACAACAGCATGCAAAAGATGAGTAGTATCTTCCAGTTGATGATAAACCCAGTCTTCAACATCATCAGCAGTGGTGATGCGGTTGCATGTCTTGCACCTGAAGATGGTAGATATTTTATAAAATTTGATCAGATTCCATATTAATCAACCACAAGTATCAAGATTGGGTGATAGTAGCATTTAGACTCTAGTACATAAACATGTAGAAAGTGTAATATTCAGTCACCATTAATGACAAGGTTGGAGAATCTATACCTTGGTTCTGAGAAATGCGGAATATCTCCACAGCATGCACATGGTTTATGATACCCACCAATAGAATTACCATCAGCCTTAATTATGAAGTGATAACGTCTTGTGCATACGGGATGCCCACTCCAACCTAAAATCAACAAACCAATACATAAATCTTAACTTCAGCTACTGAAATAACAAGACCATACTTCAGCATAACAACCCAGTAAAAAGCAACCTAACCAACCAAAGAGTCTACAGTATCAAGTGTAAATTTATCATTTTTATTTAGATAATTCACTAAAGTTGAAAAGTGAGCAACTTGAGGATAAAACCAAATGTCCAAAAGCAACTCAAAAGGGTGTCACTTTCCCGCAACTAAAACCTCACCAACCATCACAAAATGATAAGATCGTACTCAAATGATTAATTGTAGCAAGTGGGGTGTACGAGACTCGAGGAATAAGAGGAGGACAGGTCTGACCGTAAGGTAAAGGCAAAGCCAACAACATTATTGTTTAGTCCATATCTAATATGGAGCGGGAAAAGCATTGAATGGCTGACACGTGTACTTTCGAAAGGTGGGTTTGAACTTTGAACTATACCCCACAGTTCTCACTTCCCATCCTCGCAAGAAATGATTGTTATTCATCTTCTTGGTGTTGTGAGGTCAAATTCATATGTCGCAGCGTCAAAAATCAAATCTTTTTCCCTAATGAGATAATAAAGCGAGATTTTTTAAGAAAAATGGAGACTGAAGAACAAACAGAAACTCGGGTTTCCCGCCCAGGAGCCCCCAACCGGCAGGCAAACCAAACGAAAAGAGTAACTAAAATACCGCGACCTGAACCGACTCGGAGGTAGTGAACTCACCAACGACACGGCACTGGTTGCAGTAGATAGATCTAGATCTGGCAACATCCTCCTCGACGACATCCAAGGAAACCACCGCGTTGGCGAGATCACCGACTCGGAAAGACATCTGCCAGGTCAAAAGATGGGGGATGAGCGAAGCAGGAGGCGGACAGAGCGCGTGTTCGTTCAAGAAGGACTTGATGTTGGTCCTGAACGGAGCGCGGGGACGGTCGTCCGGAGAAGGGAAAGAAACGAAATCTTGGAGATCGGCGGTGACTCTTCGCTTCATCCTCTTGATTGGCCTGGCGTTAACGACCATATTAGGCGGCGCGTGGAGTTGTTAGATCTTAGCTAGTCGATTACGTGGTAGATCGGACGGCGGAGAGATGGAGAAAGAAAGAGGAGGTTTGGTGTGTGTGAGTGTAGGGTTAAAGGGGAGTGTTTGGAGACAGCGATAATGGAGAGAATCTTCTAGAGTGACGGACCATTCACTGCCATGCTCTGCTCTTATACTTATTTTAAAGACTTTGGATTTGGACCCATCTTTTTTCTTTTTTTAAAAAAATCTTAATTAATTTATTTTTCCAATTTTCCTTATTTTTGACCAAATAAATCTAAATATCCCATAACTTATAAATCAATTACTCTGAGCTCGAACTTAATCTTCCTGTATAAGTCGAAGTCGAACTCGAACTCAAACTTACTATACAAGTCGAAGTCAAACTCGAACTTGAATTTGAACTCAAACTCAAACTCAAACTACTTAAACTCAATCCAAATGATGTTGACATATCCTAAGTAGACATGTCTAAACACGATCTAAATGATCTTTTACAAGTTTTGATCCACCCAATATAATCTTAATATAATTAAACAAAAAGAGAATAAGCAATGCTTGCCTGCTTAGATTAATCTTCTTGGTCAGAAACTATGAAAAGAAGAAGCAAGAAACGGATATAGACTAGTCCTGTTAGTATAAAAACCAGCTTATAGCTCTTTATTTGGTTTTCTTCTCTTCTTCTTCTTGCTCTTGTGAAGTAAGGGTATCAATGGGCTTATCATCTTCACCACCAAACCCAAACTCATTCACTCTTGACTTGTCAACTGGATATATCCATCTTTGGTATAGGTAGATAAGGAATATGAGATCTGCAACAAAATTAACAAATACCAGAAAAGTTGAGAATCCATTCAACAGTTGTATATAGAGGTAGAAACAAATGCATCTCACCATCACGGAACACCGAAAGCCGATGCAGTATTGGCATTTTTATGACAAATGCGAAAAGATCGTCGATGATGGTGTTGAGAAACTTGTATGTCATCTGCCTCCAGGGTAAATGAGCCACAGACTTCAGCTTGTAGTTTATGAACAATTGAGGCAACATCATTATAAAACCTGAAGCACAAAATAAGCATATGCCGATATCACAAACGACTGTGTTGATACAGAAAAATGGAAACAAAGAAGATGAATAGCAAGCTGCACTCACCAAACATGTATACGCAGCTTGTGAGCGAGGATAGGATCCACGAATACCAGCTCTTATGGCGTTCGTACTTAAGGGAGTATACAGAAAAGCATGCAACCAGGAAGAAGAGCACATAGGACAAATACTTCATTGCAAGGTCGTCATACTCCTTTGTCTTGTTCCTAGCATACGACTCGCGATCACGGAATCTCAACATAGGTATCTTCCCAGTTCTATCAATCTAGAGGAGAAACAGAGTGTTACCAATTTTTGATTTTTCAATAGCTTCAAATCTCTTGCACCACAGGAACAGAAACAGAAAAGCATCAAGTGTTAATTAAAATCTTATAACCAAGATGGATACCTCTATATGCATGGCTTTCCCTATTTTCCAGAACTCAATGCAGACCCCAATTCCAGAACTTGCGAGTATCATCCATGAAGTGTCATTGTCAAGCAGATAAAGGAATACAATGAGCTGACATATAAAGTTCACCACGACAGACTTTGCAGACAGCCCTTCCATGGACTTGTTTTTGTTCCAAAATTGGATATCTGCAAAGAAAGCAGAAACATTTACTGTACAGATACGTCTTTCAGAACAAAAGGTATTACTCAGTCCATGAATCCAGGAGTTACATATTGCAACAAAATATAAATTTCACCATTCTTGAATGCCAAGAAGTCAAACACCGAATGAAATATGGAAACAATCATGGTGATGCCCAGCAGGTAAGGATTTCCTTCCAGAAAAACCCTCTGAAAAGACAAAAAAAAAGAAAATGACAACAGCAGGATAAGAAGCAAAAACTTTACAATTATTAGCTTCCAGAATCATCTTGCAAAAAGTCTAACAAATTGAAAATAAAGGAATCTGGTTCATATCTCAGGGACTCGGATACTGCCTAGCTCAAGAATCAGTCTCACTCGTATAATCTCTAATTGTGGAAAGAATTTTCCTATATTCTCATATATTGAATAGGACTATACAACCATATATAGGACATTACAAGTAGGAATTTAAATTTGGAAAGTTATCTAAAGCTATCAAATGTAATCCCTTAATTTAAGGGAATTCAAACTTATCTTATCTATTTACAGACTATCTATATCTAAGTCTAATCTATTTACAATTTTAGTATCTCAACACTCCCCCTCAAGCTGAGGAATAGATGTTTTCCATTCCCAACTTATATACAAGATCATGAGAACTTGAACCGTTCAGCCCCTTTTGTTAAAACATCAGCTACTTGATGTTTTGATGGAACATAGGACATACAAACGAACCCTTCTTCCAATTTTTCTTTAATGAAATGTCTATCAATCTCAATATGCTTTGTCCTATCGTGTTGTATAGGATTATGAGCAATATTGGTGGTTGACTTATTGTCACAATAGAGTTTCATAGGGCCTTCCCATTTGACTCTCAAATCATCTAAAATAATCTTCAGCCAGAGTAGTTCACACAATCCTTGAGCAATAGCCCTAAATTTTGATTTTGCAGATGACCTTGCCACCACATTCTGCTTTCTGCTCCTCCACGTTACCAAATTTCCTCCAAAAAACGTACAGTACCTTATAGTTGATATTCTATCCACTATGGAACCAGCATAGTCAGCAACGGTGTAAGTTTCTAGAGCAAGAGCATTGTTTTTCTTGAACAAAATTCCTTTTCCCTAACTGCCTTTTAGCGCCCTATAAGTAGCTTGAAGATGAGACTCTCTTGGATCATGCATGAATTAACTGATCATGCTTACCGAGTACACTAGGTCTGGCCGAGTGTGAGCAAGATATCTGAGTCTTACCATGTTCTTTTATCTCAAACTCTTTTACTAGTCTTTGCTTCAATTCATGCTTCTCTTTCTCAACCTTTCCAGTCACTATGATGTCATCCACATAGACTAGAAGTGCAGTAACTCCCCTTGCAGCCGAATGATTAATGAAAAGAGTGTGATCACCTAAGCTTTGTTTATACCCAGACTCTCTCATGACTTTTGCAAATCTCCCAAACCAAGCTCTAGGAGATTGTTTTAATCCATAAAGGATCTTCCTCAGCTTGCAAACTTTGTTACTCGTGTCTCCCTCAAATCCTGGTGGGATGTTCATATAGATTTCTTCATCTAAGTCTCCATGGAGAAATGCATTCTTAACATCATATTGTAGGAGCTGCCAATTAAAGTGGGGGCAGTCAATGTTAACAGAATTTTCACAGTGTTCATGTTTGCAACTGGGGCAAAAGTCTCTTGATAATCAATACCATAGGTTTGAGTGTACCCTTTGGCCACCAATCTAGCTTTATATCTCCCAAGAGATCCATCAACCTTATATTTGGGTGTGAAAATCCACTTACAGTCAACAATGTTTTTCCCTTTCGATTTATCAACAATCTCCCATATTTTATTCTTTTCCAATGCATTCATCTCCTCGCCCATAACATTCCTCCATTCCCTTTTTGACAATGCCTCAGAAACGGTGCTAGGGATAGTAATGTTATTTAAACTCACAATGAAGTTTTGGTAGGTTGGTGATAGGCGCTTAATAGAAACATAGTGAGATAGAGGATAAAGTGGTTGTTTAGTGCATTCTCTAGTTCCTTTCCTAACAACAATAGGTTCAAAAAATTGTGTGTGTAAAGGTGAGTTAGATCTTACCATGATTTCCTTTACAGAATCTGAGTTGGATTCTTGGACCTGTGTAAGTTCTAGAACGGCCTTCCTCCTTGAATACACCTAAGTAATGTTGGTTGGGACATTGGAGGAAACAAGTTCAGTAGTAGAATTGGGGAACTCAGATATAATTGGTTAAGAGGGCTCGGTTGTTTCAACATTACGAGCTAGAGCAGAAGGAAGGTCAAGGGTTTTAAGTGGTTCAAATGACTTATAAGTGCTATCTTCCATCATTGAAATCTCCCCCTGAAGAGAGGACTTGGAGAAAAAAGCTGTATTTTCTGTGAAGGTGACATTTGTAGGATATAAAATTTCCTAGATGACGGATTGTAACACTTGTATCCCTTTTGAGTAGGTGAGTAACCGAGGAAGACACATTTAATGGCTCAGGGGTCTAGTTTGTCTCTATGTTGGTTATGAACATGAACAAAGGTGGTGCATCCAGATACCCTAGGTGTGAGGCCATTTGAGGTTCTGAAGTGTGGGTTGAAGCTATTAAGAATTTCTATGGGGCTTTTGTTGTCTAACACATGCGATGGAAGTCTATTTATCATATATGTGGCTGTAAGAACTGCCTCTCCCTAATAGGATTTAAGGACATTCCCTTGAAAGAGTAAGGCTCGGGTGATGTTGAGTAAATGCCCATTTTTCCTTTCTGCTACCCCGTTTTGTTGAGGTGTGTTAACACATGATAAATCATGGATAATGCCCTGTGATTGAAAGAAAGGTGACAAAGTCTAGCTGAAGTAGTCTCTGGCATTGTCTATCCTAAAGCTTTTTATTTTAACCCCAAATTGGTTTTGAATCATAGAGTGAAAATTGGGTATAACAAGGCTAACATAAGATTTTTGTTTAAGAAGAAAGAGCCATGTTACCCGAGTGCAATCATCAATTAAGGATACAAACCAACGAGCCCTAGAGACATTGGGTATAGTAGAGGGACCCATATGTCACTATGAATCAAATGAAAAGGATGAGAGCTTCTTTTATTGCTAATAGGAAAAGATACTCGAGTGTGTTTTGCAAATTCACAAACACCGCAATGAAATTCAGAAATATCTAATCCTTGAAACAAATGAGGAAACATGACCTTTAAAACTTTAAAAGATGAATGACCTAGGCATAGATGATATGGCCAAATGGTATATGTATTTGAGGAACTGGGAAATGACAAATATAGGTTGCTCCTAACTCTTTGAGGCAATTCAAGTAGGTAGAGGCCACCTCTTTCCTTAGCAAGTCCAATCCTCCTCCTCGAGACCTGATCCTGAAAAACATAGTGAGAAAGAAAGAAAGTAGCATAGCATTTAAGATCATGGGTAAGCTTTTGAATAGAAAGTAGGCTAGCCAACAGTTTTGGAATATGGGGAACCCTTTTTAGAATAAGGGTAGGTGTGATGTGTATATTTCCGAAACCTACAATAGTAACTAGAGAGCCATTGGCCACTACAATCTTTTTGTTACTTGGGCATGGGGTATAAGTGTGAAAGAGTTGAGATGTGGGTGTCATATGGTCTGTGGCACCCGAGTCTATTATCCAAGAATTGACATGAAGATTTTCTGAGGCATTCATGCAAATAGGGAGTGAAGGTTTAGCTGCAAGAGCCAAAGAACAAGTCTTAAAAGGTTTTTCAATAGTCGCCAACAAGCTTCTCAGCTTCTCAATTTCTTCACTGTTTAATTTCGTTATTCCTGAATTTTCCTCAACTTTGGGCTAATCTACCATATGTGCTTGGGACCTTTGTTGTCCCCCACAGTTTCCCATTCTCAACTTGGTGGTTTATCGTGTATTTTCCAACACGTCTCCTTTGTGTGCCTCGGTTTCTTGCAGTGGGTGCACCAAAGGTTATCCTTATTCTCCTTCCCTGGTTTTCTCTACTAGAATGCTTAGATAGATCACTTTTCCTTTGTCCTGATGATTAGTTTTTGCTAATAAGGCTGACCCGTCCATGGTTTGTGGCTCAAGCATAACACTCCTTCGACTCTCTTATGCTCAAATCAATGAGATTGACTCTTCTAGAGATGGAGTGTCCTCTTTTCCAAGGATTTGGATCTTGACCTGATCAAATTCAGCATTCAGCCCAGCCAAAAAATCATACACCTGGTCTTTTTCAATGAAGTTCTTCAAGATTACAGCATCCTCAGGGCATTTCATCTCAAAAACTCGATAATGATCAAGTTCTTGCCACAGATTCTGCAGCAAGTTTGCATATTCTGTGACAGATTTATCTCCTTGCTTAGCAGCTGTAGTTTTGATCTTGATCTCGTACACCTGAGCAGCATCATGAGCCTTCCAGTATGTGCCATGAATGTAGTCCCAAATCTCCTTTGCAGGGACAAAAAACATGCATGTGTCATTGATCATGGGATCCTTAGAATCCCATAGATAGGACATTATCATGGAATCCTCCTCATCCCATGCTTCAAACATTGGGTTATCCTTAGTCGGTCCTGTTCTAAGAAGATGACTAAGTCTCCCATTGCCCTTGAGGTATGTACAGTACGGACAAATTGAGACCATTTGAGATAGTTCTTCCCATTAAGCCTATAGGAAGCCCAAATATTTTGTAAATCTCCAATTTTCTGAATGGTGGAGAATTCTTCTGGAGGGTTAGATCTAGTGGGGACAGAGGTTTGAGAGGTTGACATGATTGAGAAGAAGATACTGCAGCAATTAAGGCCACCCTAATGAGAATCACACAAGAGAGGTAAGGAGGAATGCAAAAACGTTTCGATAGTGCAACAATGAAGGTTGCTCAAAGGACAAATCCTAGAAAAAGAAGCCCTATAGCTTTGATACCATGTGGGAAAGAATTTCCTATATTCTCATATATTGAATAGGAGTATACAACCATATATAGGACATTACAAGTAGGAATTTAAATTTCGAAAGTTATCTAAAGCTATCCAATGTAATCCCTTAATTTAAGGGATTTCAAACTTATCTTATCTTATCTATTTACAGCCTATCTAAATCTAAGTATAATCTATTTACAGCTTTTAGTATCTCAACACTAATGCTAATTGTAACTCCACTTGTCACTCACCTCTGTTTTAACAATGTTCTATTTGGGCTATGCACCAAATCATCAGCAAACTATGACACGTCCAAAGCATAATATACGCCTTTGGATGAAAAATAAAAGAACATATGAAGCCACAAGTAACTAACTTTGAGTGCATGAATCAATACTGGACTTTGTAATCAGTCGCTTAAGTGTGGTTAAGTATAATAAATAACACTTTAAACATCTGTTAAGTATTCAACATCTCATACATGTGCATTTACTTGGTTTGAAATTCATATGCTAATACTGTAATTTATCAAACAAGAATAATGCCCTAACGTCACAGAACATACTGGATCCAGGAAGTCATGCTAAGCACCTTTTAGATTATTTGAGAATCATGCTAAATATGACCAACTATTCAGATGATTGAGTTGAACCAAATCTTTCATTTCCAGTCACACTATGCCTCTTAATATTAACTAGGTAAGTCATACCTTGAGTTCATCAGCCTCTCCATCAACCATGCTTCCGTAACTACGTTGAATTTGGAGTGACTGATCAATTTGTAGAAATAGTTGCCACTTTGTCATGCTTATAGGACTCACTTCCAAATTAATTGGCAGTTCTGACACAGTTGCATTAATTGGAATCAACTTATCTCTCAGCAACCAAAACTCGTTGAAGAATACTGTAGGGAAGTAATTCCCTGTATTAGGCTCCACATTAATGTCTGCAAACTCAAGTCAAGAATCTCAAAACAATACAGCACAAGATTGATCATATGTTACATAAAACTTTTGAATTATATTAATCATTTCTATCTTAGTGTTTACGTTGAACCCTGTAATATCAGATGCTGAAAATTTTTGGAGCCAGCCACATTTGCCCTACAAACTGTTGCATTCATATGCATATATTTAATAGAAAGCATAGGCGCACAAGAAGTAGACTTCCAGCAAGAAGCAGATACACTGAATGTATAAGACCCAGGAACACGGTAAGTTCAGCCAAAATGACATTTAAGTAGCAAGTTCATCCAGAAAGCAGAGGAATCGAAAGAAGTAGACCAAATAGTCAAACTCAAATCCAGGGTAAACAAATTAATTAAGGATACAAGGAGCAATATTTGCTGGTACACCATCAATTGCATATCTGCAGAGAAAGAAATAATTAATTGAGAAGCAAAAGTTGGGATTCTCAATCATGCAAAGAATATCTTAAAAGGATTGACAAGAGTGCAAATACCTGCTGAAATCATCAACCAAGTTAATTGTAACATTTGGTTTCCAGTATGATACCCATTCCAAAGGGCCATCATCTTTAGAATCAATCTGGTTGCCATCAATAACCTAAAGAAACCGGATATGCATTAAGAATAATTCATGGAAGATTTCACAGCTGAGGAATTGAAGAGAATATTTTACATGTATGGCTTATTATCATTACAAATTCTGAGCATTCATCATGATAATCTATACTTGCTAAGGAAGGTCGGGATTTGGAAATAATCAAAATTGAACTAGGAACCATGTGAACATACTGACATTGTTTCAGTAACTTCTAAATAGATTAAGCCCAGTGACACTTGAAACAGCTTGTATAGCTGGGGAAATTAAAATATCATTATCAAACATAGAAAAAAAGATATAGATGTCAACAGATGGGGCAAATCAGTCCTGCAGTACCAGAGGCGTCTCTTCTATGATATTGACTGGTGCACACTACCAAGCAAGCACTATATGATCTCCACTTCAGCCAATAAGTAAAGAAGCATCATAAGACATCAAATCCCAGTTTATAGGTGGCATTGTCAAAGTATTCCACATAGTAGAGGAAAGGCAAAGGTATACAATTGGCAACCTTAGATCAGGCAAGGTCTACAACTACTCCCCTTTAATGGTTTAATTTGTCAACATGCACAATGTATTGAGGTAAGAATGCAGAGATGCACCGTTAAGTCTTCTTGGCATTACTGAACGAGACTATTACATAGGAATTAACTATTGGAGATATATGCCTTGTGTGCCGTCTTAAGGGCCCAAACAAATTGCAAATACACATGCCACAGGTAATCGTAACTAATGGTGAGAAAGCATATACGAAAAGCAGTTAAATCACTCATTGTGTTGCAAAAATATAGATAGATACACTCTCTCTGGCTAAAACTATCACTTAGAAAAGAAATATTTAAGTATTTGATAAGCTTGATGACAGTAAAGGAGACCTGATGGATAATCTCTTCCTCAGAGGCTTCAGAATTTCCCAAGAGATTCCTCCTTTTATCAGCTTTTGACTTGGGCAAGTATATGACAACAGCTGAAATTATTTATGGAGGAATATTACAAAAATTACAGAGAGAAATCCATCAATTTATATAAATTCAAAGACACAAGGGAATGGATCTCACGGTGTGTCCTCCCAAAGGCATCAAGAGGCTGGTATTCTGGATCATTAGGGTCCACGGGATACCCAGAATGTGAAAAGTAAACGTGAGCATAAAGACTGCCATTGTGCTTTAATGCCTAAAAGATGAAACATAGTATATTATTTTTGTCAGTAGTGGCAAAAATATCTTAGAAAAGAAAGCTGAAGCAAGAAGAAAACTCCACAACCATGAAACTTTCTATAATTTGATGCCGTGTGAGGCTCTCCCACATATAGAAAGCACAAAATCCTCGAAAACTATGAGATGGAAGGAAGACATGTAAAGCTTAATAAAATGGTTAAAAAGCATAATACCTCGGATAAGCGATACTTCAAAGAAAGTGACCTAGTACTCTGAGGGCCCCAAACAGCAAAAGGTATATTGGTTTCATGCCAAATAAGTGCACTTTCATTACTGAAGTCATTGAATTTTTCATGCTCTGAAAGGTATAGCCACATATCCTGAAAGAAGATAACGGCTCATTAGAACAGAAATGCCATCAGACACATAAAGAAACGGAAGCTATGAGAACAAAATCAAAGCCAAGTCGCAATCGAAGGATGAAACTGGCACCTTTAAAGATAAAGAAATTCGGAGGTAGATTATTCAAACTATTCAACGAAACAAAGAACTGCTGGATAGAAGCCACTGGCACAATGCAGATTGCAGAACTAAAATCATGTAGTAACAGAAGACAAAAGGCCAATCACATATAAAGACCCAATTTTCATATTGGACTAGTCTTCGAAGAATATTAGCTCAAATAAATTGGAATCGTAAAAAAACATTAGCTCAATTTTCCACAGCAACCAAGCTAACCAACCAAAACAAGCAAACTCTTGCAGTTAATGATTCTAAGCAAGCCAAGATCAAACCCATATTCAAACACACAAAAAGTTAGATTTTTTAAAAGAAAAGGGAACACCCAGATCACAAAAGAAGAAGAAAAAAGACAGAACGCACACACACACACACAAAAGCTAAGAACAGAAAACAGAAATCAAATAATGCCAGATACGAAAAAATTCGTTCCACAGACAATTGGTATGAATGATACTGCATTAGATAGCATATAAAGGAAGAGTGTGTAGGGGAGATACCAAAGATTCGCCTTTGTGAAAGATATTGGAGCTCAAGAGAGAGGGATCAGAGGGTTTCTTGGAAGTGAATAACTTTGAAGCAAAGTACCATATAACTGCTAGTCTTATAAACCCCACAATTGTCTGTCCTATACCAGCTTGTTCCTGTTGTTGTTGTCGTCCCTGCTGCCCTCCACCACCACTGTCTCCTCCTCCTGCTGTTACCGGCGGCGTCATCTTCTCTCTGGAAGGAAGGTGGTGTGTGGAAGAAGTAGAAATAAGCGTCGAAGGGAAAGAAATGGAATCCTACTAGGAAGTGTACAATCGACAAGTTGATTGAGGAATCAACGTGTTCCAACTCAAATCTTACTGCATTTTTTCTTAGATTCTTTTCTCGAATAACTAATTAAACAGATAAACATTATATTTTTGTTTTCATCTCATCAACTCACTGTTTTCAGATTTGTCACAAAAAGACCTCATTTTGAGCCATTTTTTAAAGTCGAGTTTATTATAATTAATCTTAAATATGAGGAAAATATAATTTCATTTTAAATTTTTAAGACAAAAAATATAGATATCTCATTTATTTAAAAAATTAAAAATTCTCAATCTTTAAAATTTTTCATAAATTATTTTCTAGATTTTATTTTTTAAATTAAAAATTAATTAAATTTGATTTAAATTAATGATTTAATATAATTATAATAAATTATTATTTTGAATTAAATTTAATTAGTTCCACTCAAGTTTAAAATTCAAGTTAAATTATTATGCAAATAATATTTAAATTAATAATTCAAGTATCAGTTTAAGTAAATTTTATCAATTTGATTAAAGTTTAAAATTTGAGTTGTATAAATAATATTTAATTAGTATCAGTTTAATGTGTTGTGACACTTTCTTATTTTTTAATTGAAGTTTAAAATAAGAAACTTATGAAAAAATTTAAAATTATAATTTTTTGAGAGTTTTTAAAATTAATAACTATTTAACTTAAATTTAAGGATGACAATAAGTCAGGCTTTTAAAATTAAAAATATAAGATAACGTTGTTTTGCTTATAATGAATCGAGTCTTAAGCTAGAATAGGTTAGGCGGCCCTAGGCTCGATTTCAAAAACATGGGCCTGAGACTTGGTCAAACGGGGCATGGCGGGTTGATTTTGGGCCAATTGGGCCCAGACCCAATTTTCATCCCTATTTAAATCAAGTTTTGGCCTTATTTAAAAAATCAAATTTAAATTTGTTATTTATTTTATATTGCCTTGTCCTATCTATTAGATTAGACTTAGTTCCGGCGAGTTGAGTTACACGTGGATTTATTGATAGTAATTAACATCTTATCATCCTCAGTCAATTATCAAGTCCTGTATAATTCTTTCCTCTTGGGTACTCAAAACTTGCTAACGAAAGAGTGGAATGTGAAAGCTATGCATGTTTAAATTATTTGATATTAATTATAATAACCATATACTTACTAAAAATAATAAATTTTAATTAAAATAATAATTGACAATATAATTAAAATGAATATATTTTAAAAAGATGATTTCTTTAAATTTGAAATGAAAAGATAATTGATGTTAAAATTTCAAAGAGATTTTGTCAAGTAATTATCAAAAATCACATATAAGCTCAAATCTTAATAATAAATTATATTAAAATTTTTAATAAAAACTTAAGATTTTATCCTTACAAATATTTTTAAAATAACTAAAATCAAAATAAAAATTTTATTAAGTTTTACTATTATAAGGAGGAAACAATGTTTGTACATAAAAATCAACGTGCAAGTCTAAAGTTGAGTCTTCTCAGCCACAAAGAGTGGAGTATCATATGTAACATGTCAAATGGTTGAGAAGGTCTGTTCAACATGAAATGTCTCCTGACTTGCAGGACTCTCTTCTGCATCACGAGGTATCTTCTCTGCGAAATCCCTTTCAAGATGTTTTTAATTTCAGGAATTTTAGCTGATG
>JANIJH010000225.1:354761-371822 GCA_024520975.1 Erythroxylum areolatum | reverse complement strand
CACATTGGCTTCAGCAAGTTCATAGCAATTTCATAGCAAAAGATAAACAATTTTTATAATCAAGGGCATAAAAGTCTCAAAAAATTCTTTTGTCCAATATAAGTTTCAATTCCCTCCTTTGATAAATTTGGAAACCAAACAAGAGAAAGGAAATCCCATTTCCCTTCCATTCTTTTCCCCTCAATATTTCCTTTCCTTTCCCTTGTGCAAATAAGGATCCAAACAAAGGCTTAAATAAGCTCATAGCATCTAATGGCGGTTTCAAATATCATCACAATTGTAAGGAAATCAAGCTTACTCACCTTATATATGCTGATGAATTGATACTTTTGTGTGAAGCTGATGCTTTTTCAATCAATGTCATGATGCATGCTTCTACCTTATTTGTTCAATGGTCTGGCCTTAAACATAACCCGAATAAGAGCAACCTCTACCTCCCTGCAGATGTGAGAAATCCGGATGAACTTTGGTGGCTTACTAGTATTGACTCTGTCTCATATACTTTCTGCTATTTGGATGTTCCTATCACTGCTTCTAAGCTCAAGTATAACGACTGCATTCCTATCATCGAGAGAATGAGATCTCATATCATGGCTTGGCAAAATAGGTTTCGATCCTATGCTTCCAGGTTAACTCTTATTGTTTCGGTCCTCAGTAGCGTTCATATCCATTAGACAACACATGTCACTCTTCAAAGAAAAGCTACAAAAGAGCCGGATAGAATCATGAAAAGCTTCTTATGGTCTGGTATAACTATCAACTCTAAAAGAGCTAGAATTAAATGGAGTGATGTAACTGTCTCTAAAAAGAAGGGAGGTCTTTGGATCATCTCCATAATACTAATGCAGAAAGTCTTGATGTGTAAGCTGCTGTGGAGATTGTACACCAATCCTAAAGTACTATGGATCAAGTGGATCCATGAGCATTCCTTAAAGAATATCATTTTCTGGCACCTAGACTGTTCTAGGGTCGTTTTTTCTATTTTTAAGCAGATGATGGCATAAAGGGAGAGTATTTATCCTTGCATTCAACATAGACTTGGTAATAAGGATAAGATGTGGTTTTGGTTTGGCAAATGACTTGACAGAAGCCCTCAACTACCCCTAAATTCTTGTTGGAAGCTTTGATGGGCTCCAAGTAAAAGAACTTTCACAAAATAGGTATTTGTATTGATAACAAAATTTATGAGTACAAAGAACACTCACAAGATACAAAACATTTCTCTCTAAGTGCTACAGCACTTTTTCTCTCAATCTTTCTTTTCTCACAAAGAGCTACAGCTCTCAAAACACTTCTCTTCTCAAATGCTCTCTAATTTTTTTCATATCATATAAATGGTTACAAGACCACATATATATAGACATGCTAAAGGACTTCAAATACAATTTGGATACTTCTTTGACTCATCCTTATCTATAAGACTTCAAATTCAATTTGGCCACTTCTTTGACTCATCAAGTCACTCATCCTTATCTCTAAGATTCTTCCATAAGCTTCTAAATTTATCCATAAGTTCCACATCAACATTAGATATTTTTCTCCATTCCAAACCTTATCTTTTGTCGTAACTCATAATTATCCATAATGAAGGAGGGTTTGTATTTTCTAACAATTCTAAAGTTTCTTCCCTGATTATAAATGGTGAATGACATGATGATTTTAGCGGATTCCACACTCTATTGAATTACCTTCCTCCACTAAATGATGGTAAGAAAGAAGCTGCTATCTCCTGGAGCCTAAATATGAATGCGTTGTTCTCTACCCAGTCTTGTCATCAGCTATTTACTGCTAGATCTTTGGATGTTCCTTGGTATAATCTCTTATGGCGAAATACTGTCAGCCCCAAAGCTTCCTTTATAACATGGCTAGCGATTAAAATTCAACTTCAAACTAAGATTCAATGGTTTTGGACATGAAGATGTCACATGTTTACTTTGTAATTTAGCCACTGAGGACAAAGATCATCTTTTTTTTTTCAATATCAGCATTCCAAAGCTATCTGGAGTCGAATTTTGCATCTGTTGCAGACTAACAACAATCGTTACAACTGGGAGCACACATTGCATTGGGTCATTTGCAGATCGAATAGCCAACTTCTTCCGAGCTTGTATCTACGCTAAAAATGCGAGCATTCTCTTTCTATAAACATGCAACGTACTTGGTGCTTACAGTTTCATCTTAACTACTCTAAAGATTCAATTTTTATCTTCTTTTGGACAATTATCTACCATTGTAACATATAAGCTAACTCTCATTATGAGAGTTGCAGATAGCCAAGAACTCATTGTAATTTAGATTTAGTAATCATTTATTTGAATATATCTAACATATTGTTAAGTTGATGATCAAGAAAATGAGGGTTGCTTGCCACCATTTATCTACAATTGATCATAAGCATAAACCATGAAGGGTTTTTGAGATCATGTCCATATTGACAAGTGATTGTGAATTAGCTTCCATGTCTAAGAAGAGGTTGATTTTCTTCTAAGTTATGGTTTCTCACTTGTTGTGGGTGACGTCAATGGGAACAACGTGAGTAACTCTGGTTCAGAGTATCCTGGTTTTGATCTAGGTGATGGATGCAAGTAAAATCGTCTTTCTTTAATGGCTTTTTCTTCTTCCTCATTGTTTAGCTCAAAAGCTGCTGATGCTTCTTTGTTCTCCTTCTCCTGTATCGACAGTTTCGAGAATACTGAAGAAGGTGTCCCCACAGGGCTCGGTGATGTGCAAGGTCTGAAATTGATTGCAGGTTTGATTATCTCGAGCTTGGGCCTTAGGTACTGCCTCCTTTCATGGAGTTTAGATGTCGATCTCCTTACGCCTGAAACCTTTGGAGCTGGTGGGTCACTCTCTGAAGGGCCTGTCAAACGCTGCACAATCTCTCGGAAGGCATTTGTGTCTGTTTGGACGAAAGTAGTTAAAGGTTTACAAGTTCCTGTGCTTTGGCTGACTGTTTTCTCCATGTCCTTTCGACGAATTGCGCCAATGGTTTTAGCCGCAACCTGCATTTTCAGTAAGTGAAAAGAATTACACCGAATTGCATTTTACATGTCCTGCTGGTTCTATCTTGATCATATTTAAAATCCCGAATCAACTATAAGACAAAGGTAGGATTATGTTCATGGCGTGCATTATGGTAAAGTTGTTATCTAGTTGGTAAACGTAGCTATCAGAAGCCTAAAGATAGCCAAAATCTGGACTCCTGAACTGAGAAGATGCTTGATAACTCATTCTATATATGGTTCAGGCCACTGTTTCCTGCATTCTGTCAAAAATCCATGTTCTTGATGGAAATTTGTGGTGGGGGGAGAGAAAGTTAGGTAGGCATATCTAGAACCAGGTGACCAAGAACCCTTTTGAAGTGGAACCTCATGGCTGCCTTTTTCTCATAATGGGGTAGGTCTTTTTCTCCACTTGTTTTTTGGTTATGGAGCTAAATACAACAAACGGTTTCTGTAACAGACATACCTACCATCATCATTTTGTTGCAGAAACCATTTGTCTCTTGAGTTTGAAAACTTATCAGGAAAAAAAGGAACTATTGTTTTTCTTGAATTTTTAATGTTCATGTCCATGCATAACAACATCCAGATGTTCACCAAGTTCGGCATTTTTCGCAGAACAAGACGATATAACTTTTGAACTATTACTTCTTTTCTATGCTCATCATCATCATCATCGTGCATGTTGAGAACAGATAAAAAAAGAGAAAACATAGACAGGAGAAGGAAGGAACCAAATCATACCTCTAGAAAGTGATTGATTGTATATAAAGTTCTTCAATTTTTTCTTCTGAAAAAGAAAAAAACAACAACAGAAAACTCCAAGTGATGATATATAGAGAATAATAAAGAATTGTGTATATATACAAATATAGAAGAAGGTTGGAGATGGGAAATAATAAGAACAACGAGAAGTTGTGACAGTTGAGACAAACAAAAGTTGGTGTCAGAAATGTCTGTTGATCGTTGTAAGTTTGTTGTTTTCTGAAGTTTTTTAGTTGTGTTTATCACTTTCTACAGTATATGACTTCCTGAACAGTTTTCTGAACCAATTTTAGTGATTTTATAGGCAATACAGCTATGTTTTATCTGAACTCAACTGGATCTTGGATCTTCATGTCATCTCCTGCTTTTTTTGAAGCAAAAGGAACCTTCCAAACCTATAGTATCATACCTTGGATTCAGATGTTACTATTTTTGCTGTCATTATTGCTACTTTCATTTAAACCAAATTAAGTTATGACAGTCAACCTAATAAAATTGAGAAATTGTCTTATTTATCATTTTATTTCCTTTTCTATGATGATGTAATAATAACAGATCTTTTGCCATATAATGACTTTTGGATTATAGATAAACAGTTAATATTGATATATAAAAGGAAATAAGTTAGGAAGGGACCTTGTCAAGTCCATGCAATAAATGATGTTAGATTTGAACATTTCTTGGAGGAAAGCAGAGTATTAAAGAAATGTGGGGAAGCGGTCCCCTCAGGGGTTATCTGTACCTTTCAACACTCTGTTTCGTTAGATTTTTCTTTCACTTGACTCTGTCTCTGTCTTTGTTGTTTGTTTCTTGCCCGAGCAATCCGGCGAAAGGGGATTGACTCCAACTCACACCGCCTCGTTCTTTCTTGTCGTTAATTTGCTCACGCCAAGAACCCATCTTTTGGATTCTGTTCACGACGTCTCTGACTGCATCATTGTCTGTCTAGTGAGTGATGGTTTCAGAAGAATTCAGCTTCCCCAGAATCAACAACACCCCTGTTCCTAGCTTTGTGATTTCACCTTCCCTATGGCGGGTATCTTCTGTGGTTTATCCAGAATATTATTCAGATGAAGATGAAAAAAGTAGCAAGGAGGTTGTAGGTGATTTAGATGTTCCAAGGAAAAGCTTTTCCTGCTTTCAAGCTGTTGCAGAGGTGACAAAAACAGAGTGCGACAGCAGTGAAGCGAAGATGGATATGTTATGGGAGGACTTCAATGAGGAGCTAATTCATCACGGGATCATTTCTTCAGAGAGTCAGTCAGTGTCGTCAGAGAAGCCATCATCGGTTAAAACTATTAAAACTAAGAATTATACAGGGTCGGATTCTGATCAGTTGACCAAGGATATGGAACGTTGTTTGGAGTCCACAAGAGGATGTAGCTTCAAGCGTAATCACCGTCCAGGAAAACCTAGGAGATCACAAAGCATGAATGGAGTCTTCAAGGTTTTGAAGAAGATCTTCCCGCGGAGTGATTCTAGTCGGACGGGGAAGTAGTGATGCGAAATGTTTACGAATATTGATCAGCTACTGCGTCATATATGTTAATCCACTGGTTCTGTTTCATTTAGAAGAATCGTGTCACAGAAACAGAGCTGGTCTTGTTTAAAGATATCTAATACATCATTTGTTTACTATACATTGGTTTAGTAGAATTGCTCTTTGTTAACTGCAATTACCATTGGCTTGTGTTTTCTGCAACTAAACCAGACTATTGAAGTAAAAATGGAATGAAGTTTAAATGTCAATTTCCAGTCGAAAAGCTTGTCAATTTACAGAAACAAAATTTGGCTGTTATTGAAAAGGAAAAACTAGCCAATGTTTTCATGGAATATCTGCCAACAGAATCAAACTAAATTCACAGCTCCTCCATTGCTTGTAAGACCAAATGCATCTCCCAAATTGATAGTGCGTCTCATGGTTCTTCGTCCTACTCCTCCATTCCCCTTCTTCATCATTGTAGCAAATTCCGCATAATCAATCTGTCCATCCTGCAACACAATTCAGGCAAAGCAGTCACTTGAACGGCTAACTCATGGAGGAATTTCCTTATCAAACAAAGCATAAGGGAAGTAAACATTTTACATTATCTTGATCAATTTCTTTAATCATTTCATCAAGGTGGAGGTCACTCAGGCCAAACTCTTTGCAGGCTGCTTGTAGCTCATCAATGGTTATGTAACCACTACCATCTTTGTCAAAGAAAGCGAACGCAGATACCAAATTTTCTTCTCTTTCCAACTTGTTCAAGTGCAAAGTAGCAGCAAGGAATTCCCCATAGTCTATTGTCCCGCTGTTGTCGATATCAGCCTGCAATGCAAAAACATGACACGTTCCTAATGAAGAAGAGATCACAAGCCAATATTAGAGGTGAATATTGTAAAGCTTTGACAGATTATTTCTTACTGCATCCATCAGATCTTTTATTTCAGACTCCATTAGTTCAGAGCCTACTCGCTTGAGGCCTTCTTTCAATTCATCAAATGTTATCGTTCCGCTGTTATCAGTGTCTATCATTCTGAACAACTCCTTCAAACCGCCAATCTCTTCTTCTGAAAGCCTCTCTGCTATTACCTAATTTAGTACAAAATCATGTACGAACAATCACATGACATCACCACCTAACTTCTATCAGCATAGCAGAGACCAAAAGAAATTTTTGCTGACAGGAAACAGTAATCAGCTAACCTAATTATCACCATGATATGTAAAGGAAGATTAGACTATATAGGAAATGAAAGCGGAGTGTTGAAAACAGAATATAGGATAGAGAACATGAAACTTGTGGTAGGGTAGAAATGGCTCAACATTTTGCATCGAGACGAGTGTTAGAAGGAATACAGGTAGAAATGGCTCAACATTTCGCATCGAGATGAGTGTTAGAAGGAATATTCATCTCAAAGGATTAGCTAACCATCACAGTTTAAATCATGAAGCCTCTATCGTAAGAGAATAGCAGGCTGCAAGGTATAAAAATGGAACACAATCTCTTCAGCTAAGTTAATGATCTCACAATTTGTCAAGAGAGGCACATAACCTAATAGAATTTCAATATTATTATTATACAATACGCTTACTCGCAGAGCCATCTTCTTTAGCTTGTTCATTGCAGAGAAGTGCTTCAGGCGTGATAAAACAGCAGAATCCAGAGGCTTATCTGGGGCAATACGGTCATCCACAATCCACGGATGGCCTGAGGCAAAAGATTTCGTATACATCACAAGGATTGTATAATAAACCACTAGTACTGTAGCCAGTACTTCTTAAAAGCTATATTTCTAGCATGCTTCAAGTTGAAGTGACTTACATAAAACTTCATGAGCAGTCAGCCTTCTCTTTGGATTACGTTCAAGCATTTTTCTTATAAGATCCTTGGCGCTGTCAGAAATACTGGGCCATGGTGCAGAGTCAAAATCAAGTTTTCCTTGTAATATCTGCCGAAATATCCCCGTTTCCGTTTCTGGAAGAAAGAAGGATGAAGAAGTTAAGCTTTAAATATGACTGTTCTGAAACTTTTCCTCGTAAAACCTGACCATTAGTCCCTTATCAATTTGGAGATTTAAGGATTTTCACCTGCCCAAAATGGTGGCACCCCACTTAACAAGATGTATAGAATGATCCCTGCACTCCAGACATCTGCTTCAGGTCCATAATACTTGCGTAACACCTCCGGTGCCACATAGTATGGACTTCCAACAACATCAGAAAAGTATTCACCTTTATAACGTCAAAAAAAAAACATAAATACACAAGGAGCTAGTATTAAATTGATAGTTAAAAGCATGCGAACGAGTTTATATCCAAGTTTATCCTTTGTGACAACATCTATGGACCAAGCAAACCCGAAGCGATTGTTCTACTAAATCCAAAGAGCATGTTCTTTGAAAAGGAACAGAACAAGTAAATATGATGATGCAGGAAATCTGGTTGTGAAGTGCATGGCAAGCATTTCAAATCTTTATAAAAAAGCGAGAGAAAAAGGAAGGTTTACAAAGAAGCAACTCCCCAAAACTAAACAGTCTATGGTTTGTCTAGAATTTGGATGATTTATAGTTGCTTGATACACATATTATCAAATGGAACTTCAATGCATAAACCTAGATAATATAGGATGAAAAAACCAACTCTAGAGCTGATCCCACTCTTAGCTCCAAGAAACTTTTGCGAACATGGCATTGAGGAACCTAATTACTTCATTATCACCTTTGAATTCGCCTGAGAAAGATCAAGTTGAGTATACTTTCTTTTCTAAGAAAAAATCAGCAAAAATTGACTGCCTTGAATGACATAAACAAAGCAAGATCAAATCTTTTGACTGTCAGAATCCTTCTACCTAAACTTGATGAGAATTAGAACTCATTAAAGCAATCAAAACCGAAAACCAGAAGAATAACTTAAAGATTGAACCTGGCTTGTAGAATGCAGAGAGGCCAAAGTCAGTGGCTTTGAGAGCAGCATCCTCTTCGACGCTAAGAAACAAGAAGTTTTCAGGCTTAAGATCCCTATGCATGACTCCAAGCGAGTGACAGCCCTCCACAACCCCAACAATGGTCTTGATCAGTTTAGCAGCTTCTTTTTCACTATAATGACCTTTCTTCACTATCCTATCAAAGAGCTCACCTCCCTCACAAAGCTCCATAACCAAGTGGACACAATAGGGATCCTCGTAGGCCCCTCTGATCCTGACCACATGTTGCTGCTCTGAAAGATGGTGCATTATCTGGATTTCTCTCCAAACATCTTCATAGTCCTCTCTACAAAGAAGCTTGCGCTTGGGAATGGACTTGCAGGCATAGTTTTGGCCAGTAGGCTTGTGGGTACAGAGGTATGTGGTGCCAAACTGGCCCTGCCCAAGCTTCCTGCCTATGCTGTAGTGTTCTCTAAGATTCTCTGTTCGGTAGGGAAGAACCCATTTAGGTTTTGCAGGAGTGGAGCAAGTTGATGAGCTTGTTGGAGTCGATGGCTTTTCCATCACCAATATTGTACTAGACTCGCAGAACCAGAAAAAGAGATCCTTTTAAGAGATAACGATTGAATCTTTGGGTCTAAAGATGGAGTCTTTGGGTCTCCACTCCCAAACCCAGAACTCTCCCCTGCTTCTGCCTATCTCTATCTCTTTCTTGGTCTCTGTCGATATTGGAAGAAATAAGAAGGCAACGACTTGTTCTTTATGGAACTTTTGCTTTTCTTTTTTCTTTTAATCTTAATTGACTCCAATCACTGTCCTTGTCTAGATCATTTTTAAATGTCTCCATCAAAGTCTTGTTAACCCACCCACTGTAGACTGTATCTCTCTAACATCCAATAGGAAGGTTTCCTTGGTGGTTGGACTCAAAATATGTCTAAAGATCTTGTTTTTAAGATGCAATTGATCGAAAATAAAAACACAACATGAAAAAAGATTGATTCCTTTTCCATGTTTTCTGTGGGATTGATTCCTTTTCCATGTTTTCTGTGGGCTGCTTTTATTGATACAATATGAATATATATCTTGAGGAAATGCAATATTTATGCACGGATGCATTTCCTTGAAGAGGTCAAAATTAGAGTTCCAACAAAATGAAAAGACTAAAAAGTAGTGAATGTCAAAAATCAATCCCATCTTATGTTCTCTACAAAATCATTCCAATTAATCCACTTATTTAGCATTCTCATATGGTAATTTAGTATATTAAAGATGATTTTTACTGATAATCATGAAAGCGAAACATTATTGGTTGATAATATATATCTTATAAACTACAATTTGTTTGAAGAAGTGGGTCAAAGTCAACACGCACACCAGAAACGATTTGTCCAGTCCTAACCTTCCATCCAGAAGAGATCACCTTTAAGATCGAGTCATTGCCAAGATCCTGAGACATTGCTTGCCAAGATTGTGTTCAACAGGAATTGAAAGATACCAAACTAGCAATCGATCTTTGTAATTTTTGAAGAATTTTTAATGGACAAAAGCAAGTGACTAGATGTACACAAAGAATAAAGAGAATCTGACACCTTGTCTTTTCAACCACAACCAACGTATCTATACTAAACTATTCTTAGCTCATGTACGGAGAATTATAGATAGAATAAAATAAAAAAGGTATTGAATCTCTTTTACTTCAATAAAAGAGGAATATCCCTTCATTGTTTTAGGTGAGAAGTGGGCATATTCCTCAAGCATCTTGAAACTTCAAAATAATGAAGTTGGAAGCAAAGCAACCCCATCTCAATGAAAGGGAAGTAGCTGTTAAAGAAGCCTTTATTCCTGCAAAGAACTATAGACCAAGCCAGTCCTGCTTGGCTTACAGCTCAGAATACAGAGAAGGATAATGCCAATTGTTAGTAGGTCATATGCAAATTAAGCAATTAGATGGCCACAACAGTTAGGTTGTTGGTACTGTCATGTGATGGTTTGGAAATCCCAGGAGCTCAGGTTTCAGCCTCCAAAACCTGTACAAAGATCTAATCCTACTCCTCTAAAGCTAACTACTTTAACAAGAAAGAACTTATTTGCTACATCTTCATTTGATGCAGCTCATTTTCCATATTTCTTTGATGCTTCCAATTCACTAACAGAATTTGAAATCTGTAGCATCTGTTGCTCCATCTTCGATTTCCATTTCACCAAATCCTTGAACATTTCCTGTCAATGCAGAGATTAACAAGGGATTTTATTCAACAATAACAATAAGAAAACTGATAATTAATATTATGGTGACAGATATTACCTGAAAAAGAAGAAATGAACTGCCAAGATCCAACTTTGAATTCACAGTGGCATAAGAATCTTGTGTGACATTAACTTGATCTTCCTCTAGAGCACTGGGTAACAGTTCTTGCACGTTTCTATTAATTCAATGAAAGGAAGCACAATTGACATCAACAATGAAGGTAGATATTTTAACTTTTCCTTTCTCTACATACAGTGCATGTTTGTTAATCACAGACATTTAGGAATCGAATTTGTTACCTCTTCATCTTTGCCATCTCCTCCTTAAAGAGCTGTAGCTCTGCAGCACGAACATCCTGAGAGAGACTACCACAAGGCTTCAGCCAAGGTTGTGGAGCCGGGTAAGATGCTTGGACTGGAGCATCTGGCTCCATATTGACAAGATCAGTGCTCTCTAGTAAACTTGCAAAATCCTCCCCCTGAATATTGTCCAAATTAGTACTCTCCAACCAGTCTTCCCATTTTTCAGATGCTGGACTGAAGCTGGTGCATTGCTTTGATGTCTGCAGACTGCTCAGCGAATCTGTAATTTCCTTGAGCTGCTTTTCAGTCTTGGACTTCCAAGTCACCAGCTCCCTAAACATATCCTGTTCCAAGAGAGAATATGGGAACATCCTCTAAGAAGTAGAAGCTGAAAGGATAGCATAAATTATTAAAGTTAATACCTGCATACTACTCAATGAACTTGAAATCTCCCTTAGTTGTTGGTCGGTCTTGCCTCTCCATTTCACCAATTCCTTGTGCATGTCCTAAGGAAAGAACATATCAAACGGGGGATTAAGCAATCCTAATCATCCCATAGCATACTGTAATATGATACTGACCTCTACTGGATTGGATGGATATTCCTCACGGTTCTTGGATACAAGCTCTTCCATATCCCTGTAGAGAAGAATATTGATAAAGAATTGAACTCAAGTAAGCTCCAAGAATATTCCCTTTCTATTTAAATTCCTTTGGTTACCTCTTTAATTTTGATATTTCTCCCTTAAGAAGTTTCAACTCTCCAGCACAGAAGGAATCTCTGAAGTTGTCACCAACAGGCTTTATCCAGCTTGGGGGACCATAATTTGGATCTGGTAGCCCAGTTTCACGCTTTATATTAATAAGGTCAGCACTCTCCAGCCAGTACTCCATTATACCGTCAGTGTTATAACACCTACGGAACCGCTCCGTGCCACCTGGTGCCAATTTTCCATCGATGTGTTTCAGCAGGTGGTCCAAGAGCCCAGTGTCACATATATGTTTACGAGCCGCCATTCTCAGCACAGGTCGGGAAATGGGGTTGTCAAGGACAGCTCCTTCAGCCTTCATGACCTCCAACATTCTTTTCTCAGCCAGCTTATACCTTAAAATTGAGTAAGCAACACATGACATATCCACCTGATTACAGCAAGAAAGGCACACAATGCATTAATTACCTTTCTATGGACCATCTATCAATGAAATTCTCCTTTTTCTTGTTAACTGGATTCTTTTTGCAATTTTCGCGCTTCCTTTGCTTATGCTTAGGTGGATTATCTTCCCCACGCCCTTCTTCTTCTTTCACTTGGTTAAGGTTGCGTAGCTTTCTCTTGCGCTTTTCAGGCAACCCAAGAGACTCTAATGTCACATCTTCTTCTTCATCATCATCTTCATTTTCTTTCTTGACAATGTTCCGTGATAGCTGAGGAGTGTTCTCCGCTTGCTGGTCCATAGACCCTTGTCTGCAATCACTCCACTGTACCATCCCAGTGCGTCTTATCTCCAGCAAACAAAAACCTTTCTTGGAGCTCTCAACTTGTCTCTCAGAACCTGCAATTAGCTGTAAATGACCTGCAGTGAAACAAACCTTCAAGTAAAGCAACAGCTTCATGTTCAAACTCGTACACACTGAAAAGATGGAAACATTGAAAAGTTACCCTGAGAAGAGATCGACATCAAGAAGCAGATAATCCCATAGTACAAGAGTGAGAGTTCTGACAGAAAGAGAGAGTGTTGAGTACAATCAAAGGATGGTATCGAAACAGCAACATCAAATACATTCTTCTGCTGCCTTAATCCTAAAGATTGATAAGGAAACAAAACACATCTTGCCAAATTCACAACTGGGAAACACAGAAAGAGACGAAAAGATCCATAATTTTTATCGCGAATCGAACTAACAGTCCGAACAGGAGAAAAGGGATTTAGGGTTTGTTTACCTTGGAGAAGCAAAACATGTATCAAAAGGGAGACGGAGGCAGAGACGGAAACATACTTGGAATCGAATGTGGTCTTTTTAACGTAGAAAAGGGGAGACAGAGGACGAGGCGACACGACACGACACGAGACGAGACGAGACGAGACGCACACACGGTACGATGCGATGAAGCACAAAGAAAGATAACCGCAACTACTAATTCGTGTGTGTGTTTTTTTCCAATTATCAATTAATTATTTTGACTTATTGTTGTAATTATTATATCAATATCAATAATGCTCGAACCTCATCATTACATTACAATATATATATATATATCACTCGATCATTATAGAATCAAAATACATAGTTACCAAATACAACAATGCCATTCGATCATTATCAAAAAGATTATTACTATCTGAATCGGAATTATGATCAATCAAAGAATGTATTAACAATCTAAAGGGATGGACACTATTAATGGATTCCCACAAAACTTCTAACAGTTTTATTACAAACAATCTGAGGATTTTCATCAGATTCAGTTGCTTGAAACAATTAAATATAATAAAATACAACAATTGATCATGGCTTAGATTCTATCATGTTGAAAACTTTTGCTGAGGAAAACTGAGCTGAAACACTTAAAATTCAGCAGAACCAGGCGTCCGAGGGAAAGGTATGGCGTCTCTTATGTTTTCCATTCCAGTTGCAAACTGCACCAGCCTTTCAAATCCCAGTCCAAATCCAGCATGAGGAACTGTGACATTAAATTATGTTCAAAGATTGGTTGGAACCAAATTTGTGATTAAATTCTCATACCAACTAGTTTCGTTTTTCGTTTTTCATCACCTGAACCGTAACGTCGCAAATCCAGATACCACCAGTAGCTGTCTTTGTTTAGATTCAGTTCATCTAAACGATTTTCCAGGTAGTCAACCCTTTCTTCTCTTTGACTTCCACCAATTAGCTCACCAACCTGCCAAGCAAAACACAGAAAACCAACTTTCTATCTTCTTCAACTCATAAGAATACATACAATGTCGAGTGAGAACTCGTTCAATTAGGATCGAATAGGAATTGTGTTCTCACCCCAGGAACTAGCATGTCCATGGCTGCAACTGTCTTCCCATCATCATTTTCCCGCATATAAAATGCCTTTATTGCCTGAGTGTATTAAAGTTACATAAGCTCCACAATTATTCCTTCTTTCATACAGAAAAGAAAATGAAAATACAACAATTAGGTGCGCACATACCTTTGGGTAGTCCCTAATTATAACAGGGCGTCCCCCAAATGCCTCCTCGGTTATGTACCGCTCATGCTCGCTTTGCAAATCACATCCCCATTTCACCTATGATTCGTAATAAAATTCATAATTCACTAATTCTACGGGAAAGGAAATCAAAATCACACAATACTAAAGTTCAACAGTAAAAGCAACAAAAATGAAGGGGCAAAACTAAAATTGTAAGTCGAAACTACAAAACAACAAAGAGAATGCTAGATAGGAACACATTTTCATATATAGTACTTAATAGTAGCATTAGCGAACAGTTGGTAGTTTCAAAATACCGGGAATTCAAATTTCTTATTTGCTTTGAGAAGAAGTTCGACTGCATCGGTATAAGTTAACTGCACAAACTCTTTCTCTGCCACTTCCTGTTGACCAAACAAAAAATTAAAGCCTAGAGTCGCACCGAGTCGTGAAATGAATTAATTGGAAAGAATAAACAGAGAACAAAAAGGTTAAGGATAAGTTACGCCTTAGAGCTCATACACTCAGTCGATCAATGATTCCTTTCTCAATCCAAGTATTGAAAAAATCCATGTCTTCCTTGCAATTTTCAAGGACATGTCTCACCTTACGTACATAGAGAATAGCACATAAATCAAATATCCAAGGAACTAAATTAGTTATTTCGGAAAGCTTGCCCAAAAACCATTCAAAGACAAGAAAGAAGAAGTGAGTAACATACTACATACTGGAGATAGGCAGCTGCACAAGCCATGTCATCATTTAGATCCGCAAATGCAAGTTCAGGTTCAATCATCTTACCAAGAGTAAGAAAGAAGAGTTAAGCACATTCTAGTACATAAGCAATAAGTAACTGACAAAGTAAAGGATTGAGAAAAAAGTTCATCACAAAATGCTAACCCAAAATTCAGCTAAGTGTCTAGATGTGTTGGAATTTTCTGCTCGAAATGTAGGACCAAATGTGTATACCTGACAAAAACAGATAATACCAAACTGTTCATGTACTTGAAATGACAACCAAAAATCAGTCCAGGACAAGGATAGAGAAAACATATACATCCGAAAGAGCAGTAGCATAAGTTTCAGCATTGAGCTGTCCAGAGACTGTCAGGAATGCTGGTTTGCCAAAGAAATCCTGAGAAAAGAAGCAGCAAAGGGAGATACGCTAATGGTGTTCACCCATATGAAAGTAGCCATGAAAGCAGTTCACAACCGAGTATAATTCATTTTCAGCACAGAAGTTATCTGAATCGTGATTTTGATAACATATCAGTGTTAAGGTATATTCCAAAGAATTACATACGAAAAGATGTGCTCCCTATACTACATTGTTATCTAAACTAGCAAGAGGTAGTTGGTCAATGATAATATCTTTATTCCACTAGACAACTTTTCAAGGTATGCTTGCTGATGTCTAGCCCTCAGATAGAAGGCATTGAGAAAACTGGGATAAAAAAGACCAAGGAACATATAATCTAGGTCAGAATCTCAAAACGAAGTATACATGTTGGACAGTAAATCAAAAACTTTCCCGTTATGAATCGCCAGTTCACTATAACAGGTGCATTCAAAGTGAGAATCTCCACAAACACCCTATTTCCGAACTTTTGCTGTTCTTGAAACATTGAAGAAAGTACCTCAAATAAAAGAAGAAAACTTTTTCCTCGGTCAGCTAAAGATACAAAGCAACCAAGGGAATCGATTCAAGGATGGAGAATCAAATTTCAAATCAATTGAAGTTTCATACTTGCAAACTGGGCCTTTTTCTTTGTTCCTTGGTGTTTGAAGGACAGGGGAACAGGTGTTTGGCAGAGGAAAAGAAAAAAGAGTTTGAATCAACTTACTTGTGACCAATCAATTAAACCGTTCTTTGTTTTTGGAATGGCATCCACAGGTGAATCACCAGAATCTTGCGAGTGCGGAATCTGTTGATGGACAAAAATATGCAGAGTACTGTGGAATTAGTAGCCAATAGAATAAAAAAGTTGACTTGAATTTATTTTTGCATCATTAATAGAATTTTCAGCTGTATACAATAAATTACAATGCACTAGAATAGAGTTAATCAATGTATCACAATTTGCAACAGGAGAAAAGCCACTTCAGAAAAAGCAACCACGAATATAAGGATGTACCTATCATACTCATTGTGCACTAATAAGAGTAATTAACAGCACATATTGATTAAAATTACAGTGCTACTGTTCAAATGCAGAACTTGGAAGATTAGACGAAGCAAAAAATGATACACAAAGACAGTCAAAGTATGGTGCATACTAGATTGGAACCACCCATGGTCTCTCTCTTATTGACAGAATGCTCTACCTTCTCTCTACACCATGTCTCTTCTCCAGTAATGTTCCATCCAGTTTGATTCTCCTCACTTAACCTTCTTTTCTTCAGCATTGTTCCATCCAGCCTGTCCAATCCACCTCTTTTCTCCTTCTTCAGATCTTTGTTTGCCCCTTTCTCCAGCTTCTCATCCTGCTTCCATACTCCACAAGGTTATTTATTAATTTTCCTTATTTCTAGTCAATCTTGCTTCCTTTTGCTGTTTCTCTGAAAAGTTGTTTCCTTTCCTTAAACTCTCTCAAAAGCTGACTTCCTTTCCATCTAGTGTCAATGTAGAGTGCTTCTATTGACGCTTTTCCTCCTTTACCCTCCCCCAAAAACCTCCAACCACCTCCCCCCCTCTCCAATCCGAACAGCTACCCTATCAAACCGACCAGTAGCCTATTCGGCAACCATCTGCCTCCACCCCTCAACCTCCTGTAGTTAACCATCCTTGGAACAAGAACTAGAAACAAATGGTTGGAGAGCCTTCGGGTATCAAACCTATTACAACACTCCAAAAAAAATTAACGGCAAAACGGTAGTGATTCCAGCCATTGACACTATAAAGGCTGGAGTAAAAATCTAGGAATTCACTCTAGTAGGATTCTTCATGGAACATAGATCTCCTTTTCTTGTTATTCAAAATTCGGTTGTTAGTTAATGGAAGAATAGAGGTCTTATTAATGTGATACTTACAGAGGATAATCTGATTTTGTTCTTCTTTTCCTCCCAAGTTGTAGCAAACAAGATAATAGAGGAGGGTCCTTGGCTAGGGATGGCAACGGGGCGGGTATGCCATCCCCCGAACCCGTCCCATGAACT